>LOEQ01009022.1:18275-42653 GCA_001685075.1 Bramus lutescens | reverse complement strand
CTCTCTCTCTCTCTCTCTCTCTCTCTTTCTCTGTTTGTCTGTCTCTCTTGTGCTTGTGGATCAGGTATACACCTTCAGCTACTGCCCCAGCACAATGCCTGCCTGCCTACTGCCATTCTCTCCAACATGGTCATAGATTCTAACCCTCTGGAACTGTAAGCTCCTAATAAACTCTTTCTTCTATAAGCTGCCTTGGTCATGGTGTCTTATCACAGCAATAAAAAAAGTAACTTTAACATCCAGGTTCCATGTTCCAATGTGGCAGCCGTTTAATGTGGTTTTTATAGTAACAGAACAGAGGAAGTTATAAACTGCTTTAGGGTTTCTGCCACTGTGAAGAGATACCATGACCATGGCAACTCTTGTAAAGGAAAACATTTAATTATGGCTAGCTTACAGTTTCAGAGGTTCAGTCCATTATCATCATGGCAGGAAGCATAGCACTGTACAGACAGACATGGTGCTGGAGAAGGAGTTGAGAGTTCTACATCTTGATCTAGAGGAAGATTGTATCTCACACTGCATGTAGCTTGAGCACATAATACTTCAAAGCCTGGCCCCACAGTGACACATTGCCTCCAACAACCCCACACTTCCAAACAGTGCCTCTCTTTATGGGCCAAGCGTTCAAACACTTGAGTCTTTGAGGGGCATTCTTATTTAAACCACCACATAAAAATAAAGCCATTTTAAAATATGCTGGTGGAAACATTAAGTGGGCAGTTACAGAAGGTAGAGGAATCTCTAATATAGGTCTCAGATACTATCTGATTACATTCTTAGCTCTTCTGTTAGTGAAGAACAAAGCTCTGTGAAGTTAATACATTTCAAAGTCTTTTATCTGTTTACCAGGATGTTAAGTCCAATACAGAGGTGGGTAAGGGCCATGTCTTAGGGGGCTAAAAATAACCCCAAAGAAATTCAATTAGTTATAGAAGCATTCTAAACTTTACATAGTTATTGAAGCGTCAACCAATTGATCAGTCCATATGGATAGGTTCTCTCCACCATTTCTTATTTATAATCCCAAACTTGCAGTGCCAACTTAGAATGTAGTAAGATCCAGAAGAGACCAGGCATGGGCTCAGTCAAGGGGAGGGTTGAGAAGAGGAGACTTCCCAGCACAGGGACCTGCATGGAACACAAGCTCCGTGCTGGGTTTTGTCCTAAGCATTTCACAGGCATTAGGAGGAGTCCTAACAACAGCATCATGAGAGAATATTTTCATTAGCTCAGTTTTCCAAATGAAAAATAAATCATCAAAGTGACTTGCCTAGCCTAAGTTTTAGAACCAGGCTTGAAACGGGGTCTACCTGTTAGCAACCCTCACACTTGACACTAGATTAAAGAAAGCATACTTGCCTGTGCAGTAGAGGCAACATGTAAGCAGCATCCTGTTTGCAATCAGAAGTGCTGGGTTCAAGTGTTGCTCAATCACTCATAAACTGTGTGACTCTGAGATCCTTAGCTGGCCTCTTTGGGCCTCACTGTTTACATCTGTTTAGGGGAAATTAGAAACAATGTTGTTCGCTACATGCAAGAAAAATGAGCCTTGATTGAGCCTGGCACAAAATCAAAGTGAATCATAAGACATATAATGGCCAAACTTAATCAAAGTGCACTGAAAGGGACAATTTATAAAAAGAATTTAATAAATTGCACTTCGTAATAATTAGGAATTTTTGCATTTTTAAAGAAATACCATTAAGAAAATGAAAAGACAAAGCCAGAACTTAAAGGAATTGCCTGCACACTGTAGGGAAGGTCCACTAGCTTAGTAATATAAATAATCAAGAAGGGGGAAAGATGGGAATAGATCCACTACTGCAAAAGATATGCAAATAAGCACATCAGCAGATGCCGAGCATCGTTGCTCATTAGGGAAATGCAAACTAAAAGCACATTAAGGCATCACTACACTTGGACCACACTGATTGTTCATGTCTTTGAATCTTCACCATGGCCCTTAAATAGTTTTCCTGTTGTACAGCTTAGACGATACACTTGATCTTATTAGATACTGAAGGTTATACAGCTGAGATATGGCTCTCGGCTTTCAAACTCCAGAATTCTGATTCCAGAGGTCCACAACGACCCTACTAAGCCCTTCTAGGGTTGGATCTGTGAAGGTAAAGACATGTTTTCCTGTACTCTGAGGGAGCTCCTTGGCACATAGTAGGCACCCAAATACTTGTTGGGTGAAAACCAATGCTTTAGAATGACTATTCACAGTAACACCTTTTATTTGATATTAGAAAATTTTACGACCAGTCTTGGGTATGTCTACCTTCTGTTTTTCTGTTACTTTCCCTCTTTTGTTCATTCACTTCTTTCTTTCCTTCCTTCTTTTCCTTCTTTCTGATTGGCTACTGTGGCTTTACCTCACCTTGTCCATGGTGAGAGCACACAGAAGCAGGTTGACCTCCAAGGGAGCTGGCTCTTCAACCAGTGTTTCCAGACTCCAGAACCCCTCCTTCAATCTGGCATGCCCCCAAAGGCCCTAGCAAACTCTACAAGCAAGAGGGGCCTTTGTGGGCTTCTCCTGCGAGAGAGGCTACCGGCCCATGGGAAAGTTCTCTGCTCCAAGTCTGCCTAAGGATACTTCTTCAAAAGAGAGAGAACATCTAAGAACAGAGACTGTGGAGGAGGGTGGCACCATGCACAGGTGGCTCTCTGGGACCTGCTTTCCCTGGGCTGAGAGAAGAGTTGAGTGGGTAAGCTTGCCTCTGTCCTCATGCTGAGAAGGATGGAGCCGCTATTGCTTTTCACTCTTGGATCAGCACTGAGTCCGCCTTGTCTGCCAGGCCATATGGTTTGCAGGGAGGCAGAGTCAGCCGGGTGTTGCCAGATGGAGAGAGCTATGCTGAAAATGACAGAGTCTAGCAACTGGAAAGGTAGTGGCTGGCAGACTAGAACACAGAGAGAAGGCCGGAAGGAAACAAAAAGGACCGGAGACAAGGCAAATGGAAATATCTTCTAGAGATGTGGGGAGAAGAGATATATTTGTCCTGGAAAGAGGGTCTAGAAGCCTCTAATATGGATAAGCTCTTGGAGAGCATAGGATATTCTTGCCTTCTGTATTTTGCCACATCTTTGTGCTACCTGTATTGTCTTTAATATGCCTTTTCTGCACTGGCTTCTGGAAATCATTAATGAGTTTATTTAAGAAGGAGTATTTTATCACTGCCGCATGTGGGAAGTTTTATAGCTAGATGGTTACTATAAACATAAATAAAAGGAAAACAAAATGTATTAAATTCAAAGTATGTGCTACTGTGTGAAGACTCTAGTCTTGGGCTTACACTTTCATTAAAAAACCAAACAGAATTAGTGCTTTACAGACCCAACATCATCAAACTGGGATGTTTTTTGCGACTTAATCAGAAGGTTGAAAAACAGAATGATTTTTTTCTTCACTGTGTGATTTAGCATTGCTTAATGTAATATGAATCAGTTGTGTAAACTTTATGGGAAAAGAGGAAGAATAAACATTGCCCTAGGGGTCAAGAGACAGGGCCACTATCTCTCCCTCACTTGGACGAATTTCCTTATAATGAATCTTGATTTTCTCATCTACTGGAAGGCATGGAGTTGAGCTGCCTAAGAAACTGCAGATTGTTTCCATGTCTTGCATTACATAGTGAGGATTCTGAAGTTGCATTCAAGCTTCCTGGGAAAGAATGCCATGATAGATTAGTGATGTCTGCCACAAGTGCAGAAGTGGGATGATGAGATGCACGATGGCCATGTGCCACTGCTAGATGAGAAAATCTCTAGGGTGCCCTGATTCTGACAGTCCATGATTTCATAATTTACACATTCCTCCAGCAGCATGTTTGGCTTACTTATTAGCTCATGACTGATAGCACAATATGAAATAGGATAATTTTCAACGTATTTTTTGTTAGAGAGCTCAGTCTGGGACCCTTCATTAATAATCCGATATGGAACTTCTCAGCATTCTTGGGAACTAAATGCTATAGGTTGAATTATGTTCCTCAGAAATCAAAGTTGCAGTCCTGACTCACACTACTGGTCAATAAAATACGATTTTTGTAGATTGTTATTGTTGGTTGTCAACCTGACTGCAACTGGCATCAACTAAAATGCAAACTGCTGGCTGCTCCCATGAGAGACTTTTTGATTGAATTATTTGAAAATAGAAGACTCACCCTTAAAAGTGGATGGAACCTTCTGGTGGCAGTACAGAGAAAAAGACATAGAAAAAGAAAGCTTTAGGCCAGGCGGTGGTGGCACATGCCTTTAATCCCAGCACTCGGGAAACAGAGAGAGGAGGATCTCTGTGAGTCTGAGGTCAGTCTGGTCTACAAGAACTAGTTCCAGGACAACAGGTTCCAGAGCTACAGAGAAACCCTGTCTCAAAAAATAAAAGAAAAAGAAAGAAAGAAGGAAGGAAGGAAGAAAGAAAGAAAGAAAGAAAGAAAGAAAGAAAGAAAGAAAGAAAGAAAGAAAGAAAAGAAAAGAAAGAAAGAAGAGAAAGAGCAAGCTTTGCTTTGGCTTGCTCGTCCTCAGTCTTGATGGCAAGTTCATCTGTCCTGTTGCTTCAGCATCCTCTACTGAGATTAGAACCAGCTTCTTTGAGCTTCCAACAGCTCCATAGAAATCTTCCAGGTCTTCAGTGTTTGCTGGGAATGCTGAATCATCTTCCTGGTGGACTGAGCTTGTCTCCTCAAGTGTGAGACAGCCATCGCTGGTACTCTGGCTAGTTGTATATCAGCTTGACACAAACTATAGTCATCTGAGAGAAGGGAAACTCAGTTGAGAAAATGTCTCCTTAAGATGGGCTGTAGGCAAACCTGTAAAGCATTTTCTTAATTAGTGTTTGATGGGGAAGAGCCCAGCCCATTTTGGGTGGTGCCACTTCTGGGTTCTATAAGAAAGCAGGTTGAGCAAGTCATGAGGAGCAAGCCAGTAAGGAGTACTACTCTGTAGCCTCTGCATTAGCTCCTGTCTCCAGGTTCCTGCCCTGTTTGAGTTCCTGTCCTGACTTCCTTCTTGATTAACAATGACGAAGTGTAAACCAAATTAATTCTTTCCTTCTAAGTTGCTTTTGGTCATGGTGTTTCATCATATCAATAGTAATCCTAACTAAGAAAGTTGAACTACTGGGACCACATAATGCAAACTAATCTAATAAAGCCCATTATATCTATCTATATCTATGCATATATCTAGATAGATAGACAGACAGATAGACCATCTATATTCATTTATCCTAGCAGTTCTATTGCTCTGGAGAATCAAGACTAATATATATGTGTTGAATCATGACCCACACACACATACCAAATACACTGGATTCTTAATCCCCAAATGAGATAAAGCGTTTATAGAGATAATTAAGTTAAACTGACTATATTAGAGTAAGCTCTGATTTGACGATATTTCCAGCATCCTTATACGATGGAAATTTGAACAGAGACAGACATGTACACAGGGAAAGTGAACTGAAGAGAATGAGAATATGGTTGCCTGTGAGCCAAGGAAAAGCCTGTGGCACATCTTCTCTCATAGCTGTTGGGAGGACTAGCCCTGCTGACAGGTTGAATGTTGACTTACAGTTTCCAGAGCTACCTACAAATAAATCTTTGCTGTTTAAGTCACCTGACACATGGAGCGTTGTTGTGGCATCTTTAGAAAATTAGTATACAGATGCGATTAAGTCAAACTGAAGCTAGAGTGGGTTTGGGCATTCCCTAATTCAACTACAGATGCCCTTATAAAAAGAAGAAACTTGGATACATCAGGACACAGAAGAGGGCAACAAAGTAAACCCTAAGGCTTGCTAAAGATTTCCAGCATCCACTAAAAGCCATGAGAAAGGTGTGTTATTAATCCTTCCTTGGGGGAAAAAAAACAAAAAACCAGCCTGGCCAAACTCCTCAACTTCACACCTGTAGCCTCCAGAACCCTGAGAGAATACAACTATGTCAAGGAACCAGTTAATGGTTCGGTATTATGGTGGCCTTAGGCACCTAATCTACCAATCCTTTCATCATCCCTCCCCTCTCAGCCCATCCCACCCCAGGAAGGGCCTCTTTCCTCCTCCTTTGAGAAACCTCCTCTCCCACGCAGATGATCTAGTTTACCAATGGGAACGCCATGTTTATCTGATGAAAAGAAAGTTATGGTTTGCCAGTACTGACATGGAGGTTTCTTCCAGTATTTTCTTGAAGCACTACCTTCCCTCTTGTTATGGTTTTATTTCTGTTGCTGTGGCAAACAGCTTGACAAAAAAAAAAGTAAAAGAGGAAATGATTTATCTGGCTTGTAATTCCAGGCTATAGTTTGTCTTTTCAGATATATCAAAGCAAGAGCTTGAGCAGCTAGCCACGTCATCCCTGTAGCCAAGAGCAAAGCAGATAAAAGCACCCTTGGTTGCTGCTCAACTAGCAACTAGCTATCTTCACTCTGACACAGTTCAGGGTCCAGCCCATAAAATGGTGCTGCCCATACTAGGGTGGGTCTTTCCATTTCAATTAGCCACACATACAACATACAATCCCCATAGCATGGCCTACAGGTCGTCCTGAAGGCCCACAGTCTCTCATTAAAACTCCCTTTTCAGGTGATTCTAGGTTGTGACAGGCGAACTTTTAAAACTGAATATCACATTTCTCTGCCACACCTGTGTTGATTTTCATTGCTCTTTTTTTTAAAAGTTATGATTTGACTTGGGCTTGCAGAGGAAGCCTGACAGAGATATATACAGTAGAAAATCAGAGCCGAGATAAGCAACTAATCAAAAACTGATGAGAACAGGGTCCTCCCTGAGCATTGCGTCTGGGAACCCAGCTACCACACTGATCAGTACAGCCCTCTCTAGTACTAACCCTCTCTAGGACCACTGCACTCCACCACTACACTGGCTCAACTAACATCACTTCTGAGAGCAGCAGGATCGGACCTGTCCAGGGGAGACAAGGACAAGAAGAGGGGCCGAGACTTACCAAGGGCTTTCATTTGAAACCATCAGAACAGGCTGTTTTCCACACACATTGCGAAGTTGGGTTAAGATGTGAATCTCCTGCAAGAATGTGACTTTTCTGTCCTCAAGGGAGAAGTGAACTCCAAACAAGATTTGCATATTCAAGCTTTTATTTCCCTGCAAATTTATTGAAGTGTAACATATATGGAAATCAGCAATATATAACTCAATTAGTACTCAATAAATTAACTCACCTACCTAACCCAGACCTACAGAAGCTGAACCACTTCATATTGCTCTCTCTGATGTTAACCTCCCTGTCTCCCCAAAGGATATCCACTCTCCTGGCCTCCAACAGGCTTAGTCTCATTGTTTGAACCTTCATATAAATGGAGTGGTGGCAAATATACTGGTTCGTGTCTGACACTTTTGCTCAACATATTCGTGAGATGTACCCATGGTTCTACGGGTAGCTATAGTTCACTCTATATTGTGGCTACAGTGTTTCATCATGTGGAAGTACCAAGATTCGTGTGAGTATTTTATTCTAAGCAGACACATGGGCTGTTCAGAGTTTGGGGCTATTGCATGTAATCCTGCCAGGAGTACGCTTGTGCATACGGCTGATGAGCATGATTGTTGGGGATCCCAGACTCTGCAAGGCTTTTCTCTAGTCAAATCCTACTTTAGGGTGCCCAGTCTCCTCTTTCTATGGAGTTTGGGAAGTCGGGAACAGCTACGTTTCCACCATCATGGAATATTGATACTGAAATGTCTTTTAATCTCTTCTGTCCTGTTCCCCATTGTACAGATGCGAAGCTATGGCAGCAGAGGAAAGGGAATTGACGGAAGCCTTCCAGGCAGAGAGCATTTACAGCAGATCTAATCCTAAGTCTAATGTGTCTTCTGCTCCGTGCTGTGTTTCCACTGTGACTTCCAACACCGCAACTAGACTTTACAGGCCAGGCTGTGCTTTATGAGTGTAATAAAAACACATCAGCCACTATCCACACCACAAACCCACCCGTGGGGCCTGTCCCTTTGGGTGCCAAAGACAACCTGAGCCAAGGGTTTCTAGGTAGAGTGGGTGAGTGAATTCCCTAGCCTTGCTGTCTGCCTGGGGCTTGAGATGAGATTGGGTTTCAAAGCTTCTGGAAACTTCCCTAATCCTCATTTCTCATCAGCCTTGGCACCTGTCCTCCAATACTGGGTCCCAGTTTTCAGACAAAGCCATGGTATTACACTGGAGTGGACTGTGGGGATATTCGCTGTCTCCTCTCTCTGTCTCTCTCTTTGATTCTCTCTCTCTGCTGACTCCTTTCTCATGGGTTTCACTATGTAGTTCAGAATATCCTTGAACTCATGATCCTCCTGCCTCATCTCCTGGATGTTGGGGTTATAAGTGTGCACCCTCATCTCTAGCTTCTCCCATATTTATTTATATCAACAAGCATATTTAGTCACTCTTAATTTTTGGTTGTGAGCCTAGCCTTTAATGGCTGAGCTATTATTATTACTCCACCTCTTGCCACTCTCTCCCATGATAAAATCCCTAACTTAATCAGTCTCTTCTACATGACACATATTATTTAATGCTCACTACAGTTCCTGTGACCTTTACTATTTTATGCCTTTTTATGTAACATGGGTGTTGTGGGTCTTTATTTTCATTTTGATTTATTTTGTTCATTTGTTTGTTTCTGTGTTTGGCAGGTTGGTGTTTTGTGGGGTTTGTTGTTGTTGTTGTTGTTTGCTTGCTTTTGTTCATTTGAGAAATCTTGTAGTCCAAAGATCCCCTGGAAGCAGGTGAACCAAGATGTGCACTCAAGAATTCAATCAGAATCCCTACCCAGGTGCTACGGCTTCTGTTATTGTGAACTACCATCACGGGGTCAAGCAGGGGGAACGTGCTGGCCCAGGGCTTGCCTTTCTTTAAGGAAATCACATAAAGCAAAGCAAAGCAGATGTTTCCCTGCAGAAGGGACGAAGAGCTACTTTAGTCCAGCCTTCCACCACAAATGCTGGAGTGCCTGCTTTTAGAGGCTTTACTCCTCAAACTGGGGACTCCAGAGGAACAGAAACTCTCAATCAGAGTGATCGACAGGGAGTGGCTAGCTTCTGTAGTGACTATGGAATCAGGATGAGACAATTCTTCAGGTAACAGATCAGGGGCCAGGGAGGAGTTGTATGATCAGGGATTTTGAAAGAACTTTGCAGGTGGGCAAACCTGTATGTGTAATAGGTGTGGGGAGAGGGAACCAGACAGCGCAGAACAGAATCAAGTGAGCTTCATGTGTGCAAGTGGAGATCACCCTGCCTTTTTCTTCTCAGGAACTGAGAGGAGTCTGAGGAAGAATGTAGCTGGGGAACAACAGGAAGAAGTCAATTGTGTAACTGGTCCTTGTGAACCAGAGTCAGACTGGCTCACTCTGAAGGAACAGGGCCAAGAATCCATGAAGGCTCCTACCATTGAAAATTTGAGGTTTGATCATCAGAAGCTGCTTTTCGTGGTTTCCCTAAGTCACAGCTCCTAATCTCTGCTTAAGACCTTCTGCTGGATGCCCGCTGCACATAGACTAAAATGAAAACCCACTGAAGGCCTCCACTGAACCCCCTGACTTGTCACATGGGTCCTTGCCTGACTGTACTTACCAATATTTTCTCCATCAGTACCATGGCATCGCCGTCCATGGCCTCATACTTAGCCTGCTTTTTTTTTGTACTCTAGTTTGTGTATCTTTCTACTTGTTTATTGCGTATCATCACCAGCTGGTTTCTCACGCATGCAGGTGTGTGTGTGTGTGTGTGTGTGTGTGTGTGTGTTACTTGCTTTAAGCTAAGCGTCATCTGCCCCCAAGGCAATGCTAAGAATGTCTGCACATTTGAAGTGAATTTGTTGATTTTACAAATGAATACTATGTCAAACGATACAAAGAATGTTCAGAGTTCTAATTCCAACTTAAAAAAATATGCCAGGTTTATAGAAGAATAAAAGCAGGTGTTTGAAAACAATTTAAGCCTAGAGTATCAGATGACTCAAGTTAAACACTATGAAAAAAAAATCTGAAAACTGGTCTTTGAGGTTGATTTCTAAGATAACAATAGGATATCCTCATGAATCTACTTCCCAGTGAAACTGCTGGAAATTATTAAAAACCAACATTTACAACCCCGAGCACATCAAGAAATATAGTCTACTCATGAAAACCAAGTAAAAAAAGCAAGAGAGGCAGAAATTAATCCCACAGACATGCAGAGATTAAATGAAACCCACCTAGAACTGGTGGATCAAGAAAGACACAAAGGATAAATTCGGGAAGTGGTCGGAAAAGAATGAAAACCACGAGATGAAGCTGTTCAAACTTCAGGTGCACTGAAGCAGTGCCGAGAGGAAAATTCATCATTGCCAGATAGAAGGGAAAATCTCAAGTAACCAACCCATCTACTTTAAGACGTCAAGGGATAAAAGCAAACCAAACTTCCAAAGAGCAGAGGGAAGAACACAGGAAAGATAGGAGTGGGAGTTAATAAAATTGGAAGAGATAAACAATGGAGAAAAAGCCACAAAACCAAAAACGAGTTCTTTGAAAACACCAATTGATACATTTGATCCAGGTTGATGTGGGGATTAGGACAACTCATGACTGGAATGGAAAATGCAGAACAAGACATTGTCACTAAACTTAGAAATCAAAAGAATTAAAATAGAATGCTATGGATGACCGTATTCTAAGAAATTAAATAAGCTTGCTATGGACACAGTTCCAGAAAGACTGAAATGACATTACCCACCTCAAGAAGCATTAGTCTGAACAGATCTATAGCAATAAAAAATAATTAAAACCTACAGAAACTACCACAAAGAAATGCCTATATCCATGTGGATTCACCAGTGAATTCTACCAAATACTTAATATTGATTCCTTTCAGGATCTCCAAAACAGAAAACAAAACACTTCCCATCTTGTTTTATGAGATCAGAATTACCCCAACTGACATGTATATATATAAAATGGCTTCATAAGAAAGGGAAAGAGTCTATTTTCCTTCATAAATGCAACAGTTAAATTCTCAACATGATCCTCAAACTGGACCCAGTAGCATGTGGAATCCAGACAGTTCGATTTTACAGTCGAAATAAGAAAATTATTTTCAATTCAGTTCTGCCAGCATCTCTGAATGACAGGTACACCTGATGAGAGGGAGGCTTCCTGGAAGCGACCTCCTGGTGGTGTGCATTCCAGTTGACAAGTGTGGTGAAGAGACAAGCAAGCATATCTGCCTGAGAGTCTCAGGAGAAACATTCTCTGGAATGTGTATAGCATCCTTCGCCACAGCTCAAGAAACCTTAGAGGAGGCATAGAGATGATGCAGAGGAAAGGAATATGAACTAAATAAATACATTTTATGAGTTCCTCAGACTTTGGGGAAAAGATAGAGTATTCTGTCCCTCTCACACCCATATATGGTAAGTATTCTTAGGGTTTCTCAAGCACTCTGGCAAGCACTCACGGTTTCACTGCCATGATCTGCAGACACCATCAACTCTGGTTTAAAAGAAACTAATGCAAATGGTTTGTGTTAACTAGTTCTCGTATTGGTGCTGGATCACAGCAGTCAGAAAGATTTTGTTAATGAACTCCAGAACATCACATAAGCAATTAGAGAGACAGAAAAGCTATTTATCACTCACCTCACAAGAAACCCACATTCATCTAGAAGGCTTAGCTCATCAACTCAGTAAGGTCATTAAAATTTCACTTTCTGTTTAGTGCATCACCCTTAACAGAAATATGCCTCTGCGCTCAATACCTCACTGCCATAAAGTGGATATTCTGGCTCTCCACATCACATCTGTTTCCAAGGCAGAAAGAATGAGGAAAATGTATCATTTATTATGGGTATTTAACATTGATCTGTTCTTTTTATAAAAATCAAAATACTTCTCTAAGAGTCTGTTGTGGTTTGTTTATGAAATGTTCCCCCACCCTAGCCTTGTGTTTGAACACTTGGCCTCCAACTAGCGGTACTGTTTGGAAAGACTGTGAAATCTTTAGGGAGTGGAGCCTTGCTGGAGGAAGTGAGTTACTGGCTGGGAGGGGCTTGAAGTTTGATAGTCAGACCCATTTCCTGTCCACTCTCTGCTGCCTGCTGACTTGATAGGATGGTCAGTTCTGTATTCCTGCCACCATTTTTCTCCTACCTTGATGGATCCTATCTCCTCTGTGAGCACATGTAAGTCCTTACCCCTTAAGTTGCTTCTTGTGTACTCTGTTAAAGTAATGAGAAAAGTAATAAAAAGACCCTAACCCAACTTAATAACATATACTGTTAGACCAAAGTGGACTCTCAGGGTCTCCTCTGGATTAAAGTGAAAGCTAGGAATGAAATAAAATTAGTGAAAATGAAAGAGGGCCCCAGTTCGTCTTAAAACAATGTTTAGTTGTTTGTTTGTTTGTTTGTTTTGTTTTCCAAGCTGGTGTGAAACAAAAATCGCGATGGAAGCTTAAAGAAAACAGAGTTTATTTTGACTTTCAGTTCAAGATTCTAGTTTAGCACAGTGAGGAAATTACAATAGCAGGAGCTTGAGGCCACATTGTATCCACACTCTACAGACAGTGATGGATGTTTGTGCTCCGTTCAGGTTCTTCATTTTACACACAAGCCCAGGGAATGATACCACCCACAGTGGAGAAATATTCCCATGTCAGTTAGCCTAGTTGGGATAATCCTCCACAAGTCTATATGAAGGCCCATCTCCTAGGTTATTCTGGAGTTCAAGACCCTTGGTGGAATTAAGAAAGGTGCTGAGCCAAATCAGGATTCTACCAGCAATTAGAGACCCACAGATGGCTGCTGGGAGAATCCCTAAGAGCATCTATGCAGTGCCATGCAAAAGTTATTTTCCACTCATATACTATGTCATCTTCACAGCTTCCTGGGTGTCAAGAAGATGCTGTGTCTTACAGATGTTAAGTTAGACTCTGCTAGGTGAGTGGCCTTTCTGCTCAGTAGAGCTTTCTAACATGTGACTCTCAGAAGGACAGCAATCTTGGGGATGATATCTTTTGAAGAAATGCTGAATTTCAGCACACTGCTCCATGGAGCACTCTTAAAACATCTCCTGAGAGCTGTAGATGCCCTATCCCATTTAACTACCTTAGAAATCCTCCAACACAGGGGCTATTACAAGTAGACAGACCCCGTTATCTACAGATTGCACTGCTGTTCGGTGCGGAACAGCCAGAGAGTCGTAGACTCAAGAGTTGAATCAAAACAGTCTCTTTTTAAAGCTCACACTCCGTCAAGCACACATGGCTGGAGCAATTGCGCAGTAGTTGTGAGGACTTACTGTTCTTGCAGAGAATAAGGGCTCCGTTTCCAGCTCTCAATAACTCACACGTAAGCGTAGCTCCAGTTCTAAAGTATCAAACATCCTTTACTGCCCTCCTCAGGCACCAGGCACACATGTGGTATATATACATGCATGCAGGCAAAACTCTCATACACATAAAAATAAACAAACCTTAAAATATTATTTTGTCCCAAGACTTCTCAGAGCCTTAACTCTACTGAAAATGTGCTAATAAAATATACTAGAATTTCCAAGAAAAACACTCAGCTTGCTAACCAGAGGATACCATTCATAGGATACCTGGCAGAACTGTGAGGGAATAGTATCAACAACTTCTGCAAGGGCTGGTGTGGGAAAGAATTGACCTGTGAGCCTAAAAAATAAGCTTTTGTTTCTCTCCCTCCCACCAGTGCTTATGTTTTTTTTTCTATATATCTCTCAAAATTTTAATATTCCCTTTCGACCAATCTTCTCTAGGAAGGTGGTGTGGAACTCTGAGTATAGTTTTGATGTTCCTCTTTGTGGTCTGCATAGCATCACAGGGGACATTTTGGACAATATATGGAATGTTTTGATTGTAATGACTGTGGTGGTTTGAAAGAAATTACTCCCCCATAAGCCCATAGGAAGTGGGACTTGATGGAATAGGTGTGGCCTTATTGAAGGAAGTGATCACTGGGGATGCTTCGAGATCTCTGATTCTCAAGCTGAGTCCCGTGTGGCATTCTCTTCCTGCTGCCTGCAATCAAGACGTAGAGTTCTCAGACTCTTGCCCAGCATCCTATCTGTCTGCATGCAGCCATGCTTCCTGCCATGATAATAACAGACTAAACCTCCGAACTGTAAGCCAGCCCCAATTAAATGTTTTCCTTTGTCAGATTGCCTGGGTCATGGTGTCTCTTCAGAGCAGTAAAAACCCTAACTAAGACAATGACTCACATGAGAGCAACATATTATTGGCATTTAATGAGCATAGACCAAGGACAGTCTGAAAACTCTCTGATGCTCAAGGCAAGACCCCAACCCCTTTCCTGCCCCATAATAAGGAATTATTTTACTCTCACATTTGCTTGTCTGTACTGGTTCCTCTTGCAGCTGTCAATTCCTTTGGACATTGCTTAATTTTCAATCATCATTTACTTTGCATTTAAAAATGGGTTTCATTGTGATATTTAAATATACGTATGTGTCATTGTGTCCTGCTTGAGTTAATCTCATAATCCTTCCTATTCCTTCCTCATTCCAAATCATTTCCCTGTGCTCAGCCCTCTTTCCCTTTCTCTCTCTCTCTCTCTCTCTCTCTCTCTCTCTCACACGTAATTCTAGATTCACATGAGAGCAATTATGCGCATATTGCCTTTTCCACTTCCCATTACTCTGTCTTATTCCCCATCTCCTTCTCTTTAAACCTCCCCATCCATCACCCACTTTCTACTTCCATGCCACCCACCCACACACCTACACCCACCCATCCTCCAGGATGTAGAATCTAGGCAGACTTCCTTTCTTGGCAACTGTGAAAATTATAACGGTAAGCATGGATATGCAGGCTTTGTGATACTGTGCAATCATCAATTTCTTGACTCCAGAGCAAACTTGTTAGAATTTATTGGGCACAAGCAGGTTGCTAAAGTAGGTGTATTTGGGGCATCTACTCAAATTGTAAACCCATTCCTGGATGCCCTGCACAACTCATGGTTGTACCTTATGATTATATCTTTGTTGACAGAGGTCTGCAGTGAACCTTGCCACAACTTCTCTACAGGCAATTTAGAATTGCCTTGTGGTTCTCTGGACCTGAGGGCTATTGAACAGCCATATTTAGTGTAGCCAGTAATCAGCTCAGAAGAAAGAATGATGATAAACCTATTTCAAATAAGGCATACTTTCGAGATAGTGCGGTAGATACATATGCCATCCTTGTCTTCCAATGGCTTTCCACCTTTGAGGGTATGTCCCTCTTTGCTTCTATTTGAGGGTTCTTTTCCTGTGCCCCTATAATGTTCTATGTTTCATTTTGATCTGAGTTAGAGTTCCAATTAAAACACAAGTTGGGAAGAGTCTGGTTTTCTTAACTTTAAATTCAAGGTTCTTCCTTCTCCCAGAGCATGAAAGCTTAGAGAAAATAGAACTGTGCTGGAGAGAGCCTATGAGGTGGCCACAGATGGCACCTCTGTCAACCTTTACAAAGGACGACTGGAAAGGCTTTCCCTATTTTGGGATGATTACCCAAAGAGGGTGACTAATGCCAGGGGTCTTGCTTTGGACTCCAAACCATATAATGCTGCAGAACCCCGAGTCCTCCATCAATGAAGGGCATTAACAATCTGATTCTGTTTCAACACATCAAAAGAGGCTTGTGGGGACAATTATTTGCTGAAGGGGCAAGTGCCCTTGTTGGACTTGACATTTATTTTATCTTCCTTTGAAAACAGTTAAAATTGCACAGTTGATATTTTGTGCTTCTAATCCTTCACCCCTAGATGGTTAGCAGGAAGAAATAATAGTAATAAAAGAAGATTAGATCAGGCTTTTGACTTGGGATAGACTTTGGAATTACTTCTTTCCAAAGAAAAACAAGTACAAGACTCTGGCTATAACACAGCCCCCACATGGGAAGAACTCCTGATTGCCCCCAGTGGTGCCGTCCTGAGGACACAGAAGCTTCACTGACTCGTCTAAGGCCAGCCAGTTTCAAGTTCAGATTCTGTGGCTGGCTCCAAGTTGGCTGGAGAATAGTGTGTCAGTGGTGTTAGTGTTGTCTTCTGCAGGGCAGGCCATTTCCCTGAAGCGAACCCGCCCTATGCTTGTTCCGTGACCTCCTCCCTCAAATCTGGGATGGTTTTCTAGAGAAATAGCTGCTAGACTCCCCCACCTCTTCTGCCCTTGCTTTGTCCAGTGTCAGTGCCAGAGAACATTTGAAGGGTGGATTCCAGCTCCCTGAGGTCAGCACTGTCATCCACGGCACACTTTGTGTTACCAGAAGTTTTGTGACGCTCCTGTCAACACCAGCCATTTGTTTCTTCTTTTGAAATTTTATAAACAGTGTGTGTCTGTATGTATGTCTGTGTGTGTATGTCTGTGTTTATGTGTGTCGTGCGTGTGTGTCTGTGTGATTGTGTCTATCTGTGTGTCTCTGTGTGTATGTATGTCTTTGTGTGTGTGTCTCTCTCTCTGTCTATGTGTCTGTGTGTATATATGTCTCTGTGTCTGTGTGTATGTGTGTGTATGTATGTCTGTGTGTGTGCCTGTGTGTGTCCGTCTGTATGTCTGTGTGTATATGTGTATATGTACGTCTATGTGTGTGTATGTGTATGTGTGTGTGTGTGTATAGCCCACGTTAAAGCCAGATCCTCCTGTCTCTGCCACTCATAGTACTGGGGTCACAGGTATAGATTATACATTTGACTTTTTATGTGGGTGCTGGAGATCAGAACTCAGGTCCCCATGCATTTTATCCATAGAGACACCTCCCCAACTCTGATTGCTCCAAACTGTTTCTTTATATCTCATTTTAGACCACAGATCTTCATTGGTGGAGTGTGAACCCAGGCTTGCTTGGGTTCCTGCTTGTTCAGCCTCTGGTAACAGAATTAAATTCCACAGAACAAAGAATTTGAGGGGAAAGAAAACATTATGAACTTGGTAGTCAAACAACAAACTCAGACTCAGAGAATTCTCTCCGAATGAAAGAATTTTGTGTGTTGACTGTTGAAAAAATGAACAGGAAGAGAAAAATGAGATGCATCCTTGGATGTAAGGCCAATAATAAATGTCAGGATTTCTTTGACTCTCTGGAGGAAAACCCCATGCTGATGTACTCATATGTTCCCTTCAGAAACCTGTGTTAGAATACAGGGAATCTACAGGGAGTGTGGAGACTTTCATTTTAATGGTACTGCGGAGACCACTTAGAAATACGGAACATCACCGAGAGATCAAATGCAGCAGCCTTCCCCTGATGCCATTGCTACTCGTTCTCATTAAGGATCCAAGTGTGTAGGCGAGCCTTCCTGATGTAGCCTGTGACTGGGGCCCCGAGGATGCGACAGGATGTCACTTGCAGGTCACAGCCAGCTCCTTGTTTTGTGACTCTTCTAGCAGTCTGAGCTTTGATTGAGACACTCCTTGGAAGTCATGGCCATTGTAGCCTGGTTGTGACTCAGGCAGATGGCGGATGGTGACAAACCTCTTCTGATTGGTGACAAAAATACCAGAAGACATACTGCATTGTGTACAATACACGAGGCTATTTTTTTATTCCTTTGTACAGTTGGATTCTATTTCGAGAGCGGGTCAATCTTTCCTATGCAGAGCACTCCCTGAATGAGCAATCATGCCAGGTGTGTGTTTGAAGTGTCTGCTGCAGTTTGTTCGATTTGGAATTTGAAAAAAAATTAAACTTCAGAATCACACCCTTAGACTCAGGTTTCTTAATGATGGCTTGCGAGTTGGAGATAGAGGAGAAAGAGTTTCATTCTCCTTTTGCAGAAACCATCAGAGGCAGTTTCAAATCGAGACTCTAATTCAAATTGTGTTGCCTCTGACTTCTCTGAAGAGATATTGCTAATGACCCCCTCTCACAAAAGAGGGGGGTGGATGAAAAAGAGAAGAGAAAGGCAGTCTGAAGGAGATGGCTTCTTAGAGGGCTTACCTAGCAAACACTAAGCCCTGGGTTCAAAGCTAGCACTCCAGAAACCAGGTTCAGTGAGGTATGCTATAATTGCAGCACTAGGAAGGTTGAGGCATGAGAATTAGAAGTTCAGGGTTATCCTAGGCTGTGAAAGGAATTGGAAGCTAGTCTGAGCTATGGGAGATTGTCTCACAAAGGAGAGAAAGGGGAAGGTGGAGAATCGTGAGTCGAGGTGTGAGTGGGGGAAGGGCAGGACCTAAACTCTGCAAGTTCCATCCCTAGGGAATGAGTTTATGGATTGTTGGAGTGGACTTTGGACACAAATGCCCCATGGGGGCATTGCTCCATTTGCTCCATTATTACTAAACTTTCGACCGTCAGAATCGTGTGTGGAGCTTTTATAAAATGGCAGCTTCCCGGACCTTACCCTCAGAGATTCTATGCTCTAACACCTTTGGGCTGGAGCCAGAAAATCAATCTGCACTTTGAATAGCAACTGTGTCAAATCTAGCACGCCACCACTACATAAAGATGTGGCACTTTGTTGGGCAGTGGTGGTGCACGCCTTTAATCCCAGCACTCAGGAGGCAGAGGCAGGCAGAGAGCTCTGTGAGTTTAAGGCCAGCCTGGGCTACAGAAGGAGTTCCAGGATAGGCACCAAAGCTACAGAGAAACCCTGTCTCGAAAAACAAAAACAAACAAACAAAAAAAGAAAAGAATAAAAATGGCCCTTTAAAGTTAAAGTCACAGAGCCAATGACAGTTCAAGTCAGCCTGCCACTAACCCTGTAGCTTGTCTGTATCTCTTGAGCAGCAGTTCTCAATCTATGGGGTTGCAATTTCTTCGGGGTCCAATAATCCTTCCACAGGGGTCGAATATTAGCTCTCCTGCATATCAGATATTTACATTATGCTTTATAACAGCAGCAACATTACAGATATGAAGTAGCAATAAAAATAATGTTATGGCTGAGGGTCACCCCCCTCATGAGGAACTGAGCAGCACTAGGAAGGTTGAGAACCACTGCTCTTGAGGGCACTGCTAGATCAGCAGGCAGCAAGGCGGTGCCTCTAGAGATCTACTCTTTAGTTCTTGCTCTGTAATTTCTTAGCTGCATAATCCTGAGCAAAGTTCCTGGGAGGCTCAGAGCCCCCTCCATGAAACAGTGACTATATAGCCTGCATCCTTTACCCCATTAAGCTACATGGATCAAATTAAGAAAAGCTTGGGGGGGTAGAAGTAAGAAGTCACAATTATTTAACCTAGGCATGGCCTTCTTGCACCCATAAGCTCCCCCATCTAAACAGGCTCATTCAATGAGCCACAGGGAGCAAGCTGTGCCTGAGGGGGCTTCTCCATGAGGTCACAAGGCTTCAAATCCACTGTGTGTGTAACAGGGATGCCCTTAGGTTGCTACTAAATGAGAGCTCGCAGGCGGGGCGGGGGGGTGCCTGCGATCTCTATAAGCATAGCAAACATGCAGAAGTCACTGGGCCTGATGGCGACAGAAATTGGGGACTAGGGACAAAGCAGGACTGCACAGGCTTCTTCTCACTCTCATCCTTAAGAGCTTTGGCACTGGATGTTCCTTTTCTCCCCTATGCTTCCTCTGTGTTTAACCTACCCCTTCCCTCCCTTCTGGCCAGCACAACTGCACACTCCTGAAATCTTGCCTGCTGCTCACTGCCCTCTACCCAAAACCTCTTTTCTTCTTGCTGGTCCTCGATGCCTTTTCCTAGAGTTCACAAGGTGTTTGATAAAAATTCTGAAACCCTCAAAACTCACCTTCTGTCTGTTTTCTTAACATTGAAAGATTTTATATATCATTATTGTATGTGTGCTGGGCACACAGTGTGGGGCATGGATGGGAGGTAGAGGACAACATTGGGGGAGGGGCTCTCCTCCTGCCTTTGCATGAGTTTGCAGGGGCGGGGGGGTTGAATGCAACTTGTCCGGTTTGGAGAGCAAGTTCTTGTGCCCTCTGAAATGCCTTGCTGGCTCCCAGCTTTTATCTTCAAACAGATGTGGGTTTTGGTGGGTTTTGTTGTTGTTGTTGTTTTGTCATTTTATAAAACTTTCCTTAAAAATTTGGGGAGAAGAATGTCATCCATCCGGATCAGGTCAGTAAGCAAGATTAAAGGCTACAGCCTGAATCCCAGCCTGGGCAGCAGGCATGATCCAGGCCAGCAAGTCTTTGTCTCCTGTGTTTGTCAGCGTTCTGCCACTGTAAGAAAACACCTCTATAATCGACTTCCAAGAAAGAAAGGTTTGTTCTGACCTGTAGAGGCAGAAGTCCGTGGTTGTTCGGCTCTTATTTGGAGCCTATAGAGAAGTAGAGGGACCAGCATGGTGGGAACAGATGGTAAGCAGCTGGGAGGCAGTGGGAAGGAGCAAAGGGAGAGTCCTGACATAGCCTTCAAGGATGTACCCTCACGACCTGCCTTCCTCCCTTACACTCAGCCTCATTTCCAAAAGGCTCTACCATCTTCCCAATGGTGACACAGGTTAGGAATATGTGAGTTGGAAAACATTCAACATACAAACACTGTTGTTTTCCTTCCTCAATTTGAAACCCAAAGCAGCCGTCCGTTTTTTTCCAGTGTGGAAGGGTTCTTTCCCCTGGCCCTTCCTTATTTTATGACCCAGTTCCAGAATGTTCAGCTGTGATCTGACAAAGTGACTGTAGTTTTACTGATACCTCCGGAGCATTTTCAAGGGAGCTGACAGGCTCCCTACTGGGCTGGGCCTGCTGCATGAAGATTTGTTTTTCTGTTTCCTAATTTCTAGTGTGATGCAGCACTCCTAACATCAGAATTCTCTAGGCCAGTCTTTCCCCTAAAGTGCCTTCAGTGTTTTGATAAGTGGGAGGTGTCTTCGGCCAATATTTTTCAGGATTATTTCTACTTGGTTTGAGAGACGATATTTTAAGCATATTTTTTTGAAATTGAGAGAAGTAAATGAACAGCACATTAAGCAGATAGATGTGGATGGCAGACTTCAGGGGCAGGACCCTCCAGAAGAGAATGGGCCATAACTACCATTCCAGCTAGAGAGATATCCATTCAAGCAATTAACCAGGAGAGAATGCTGGAAACTAAGCAAAACTAAGGTGAACCAGAATATAGATATTGTTTTATAATATGGTATAGATTATGCAAGTACTGTCAAGACAATAGACTGAAAAGTTCCTGCTGCATCTCAGAAACACTCAACCCCCAAAACAGCAACTACAAACTGTCTTCTATTCTTCCAAGTAAAGTTTTATTGAGATGGAATCATACTCATATATAATATCAAGAACTATTTTCACCATACAACAGCAAAGTGGTTATAGAGAGATACTATAATCTATAATAAAAAAATCTCTAGTATCAGACCCTTTTCAGGCAAAAGGTTTGCTAACTCCTCATCTAGAATTGGTGGGGGAGAATTGTATGTATTCTGTCAATCATGTTTTAAATAAATGCTGATTGGCCAGACAGAAAGTATAGGTGGGACAACCAGACAGGAAGTAAAGGTGGGGCAATGAGAACAGGCGAATGCTGGGAAGGAGGAAGCCCATTCCTCCCCAGTCCTGCCCAGATCACCAAGGAAGCAGGATGTGACCTGCCCCGCTGTAAAAGGTACTGAGCCATGTGGTTAACATAGAAAAGAATAATGGGTTAATATAAGTTATAAGAGCTAATACAAAGCCTGAGCTAATGGGCCAATCAGTTTATAATTTAATGTAGACTCTCTGTGTGATTTTCTCTGGGACTAAACAGCTGGGGAACAGGGCAGGACAGAAACCCCAACAAGCCTGGCCCTCTTGTTACATAGAATGTTCTTTCTTGTAGAACAGGATACTGCAAACTTCTTTCCTTAGGAAAAGAATGAATTCTTATGAAGAATATTTTAAATATGGGTATCCATACAAATGATAATCCCAGGAATGGGTGGGAGCCATCAAGACAGCCATTCTTCTTTGATTTGGGGCCCCTCATTAAGGGTGTCTCTGGAAGTCAGGGTTCATGAAATATAGTTAGAAAAATAATCCACAGCACATGCTTCTTAAGGGCAGGGTGCCACTTTGATTTCTTATGTATATACTTAGTGATTGGAGCACATCAAAACCCATTTCTTCATTATTTTAAGTGCACCCCTTCACTACTAAGGATGACTTTGTGACTATATGGCCAAGTTCTCTTGACAATGATGTATGGAGTTTGCAAGCCATGTGCTGTATGATGGTCTTTCTGAATGATGTGAATATGTGCTGCTCTCATTGGTTGATAAATAAAGCTGCTTTGGCCTATGGCAAGGCAGGATATAGCCAGGAGGGAAATCCAAGCAGAGATATAGGTAAAGAAGGGAGGAGTCAGGGAGATGCCAGCCAGCTGCTGAGAAAACAAAACATGTGAAAAATAAGATAACAGGCCACAAACCATGTGGCAAAACACAGATAAAAATATGGGTTAGTTTAAATGTAAGAGCTAGCCAATAATAAGCCTGAGTCATCAGCCAAGCAATTAGAAGTAATATTAAGCCTCTGAGTGGATAAACAAGAACTGATAGGTGGGAGAGAAATCTCCATTTACATTTGATGCTCCAACGCAGGGCACATACATTCACATAAAGCCCGAGGAAGCTTAAAAAATGATTCTAGACACACAAAAACAGACTCAGAAATGGCTTCTTGGTAGCCACATTTTTTTTTCAGATAGCCTTTGTATGCTGGCAGCAAGTGGATGAGTATCTCCTTTAAGAGGGGACTTCCTGCATTGGTACTGGCAGCACAGATGGCTCTTTTGGGAGGTCCTGCTACTGAGCACCTGATTAGGGATTGTGTGTCTGCAGGCTGCATGCTACTTGGTGGAAATCTAGACCACAGAGTTGGGGATGTAAGTGTGACTCTTGTTGGTACCTCCACCATGTTGGAAAGCCAATCATGGTGGAAACTTTGGTCCTAACCATGCCTGATTAGCAGTTTAAAGACTCTAACAGTCAAAAAGCAATGTAGATACACAATAAGAACAGAGTCAAACAAAATGACCTCTAAACAGGTCACAATGTGTTTAAAAAATATGTGTAGGCTTAGGAGAGAGAAGAAGAGGGATAGAGATAATCATAGGTTAAAAGAATAATTTAAAGATAATAAAGTGAGGTCCTTAAAAAGACATAGAGTAATACAAAATTATATTAAGTCACATAAAGATGGAAAACACATGGGTCTGGATTATGTCTATTATTGTGTTTTCTTTGAATTTTTGACTATTAATAAGTTAACTGCTGAGAGACTTTGATGGCAGGAGTTGCTAAATTAAACCAACATATATATTTTAAAGGTATCTTGATTTCAAAATTTGGGTCTAAGGATATGTTGCTTTGGAAAAGAGATTCTGCTTTTCTTTCCAAAGAAGATGAGAAGATATGTATTCACTCCAGGCTTATATGTGGAATCCTTCCAGGTGGATGTGGTTTGATGGACCAAGACCTCCTGAGAGGTTGCTGTGAACACCCCACAAAAATTACTTCACCCAACTGCTGACTGAGATGAACCTAGCACACAAAAGACACCATGTAAAACCTGATTAGCAGTGCACCTCAATCAGCAGGAAGTAGTTTAGAGAACTTTGCCCATGGTCCCAAATATTGTTTATAAATGTTTCTTTACATTTAAAGGGGGATTTTTATAAAGATTTGCTTTGGTATGAATATTGGTTTATTGATACAAATTTAAGGTCAATTTTGTTATGCTGTAATATGTATTTATGTTCTTAATTAAGGTATTATGTTTGTGCAGCTCATTTAAAAATGTAATGTATAATTAAAATATAGGTTAATATATAATCATCTATAATAGTCAAGCTTGTAGCCATGTTAGTTAGATTTTCTACATTTATAGAGATATATTTCAGTTAGATAGGTATTCTCCAAATCTTTCAAAGACTACAAAATATGATATTCAAAATGTTTTAAAAACATAGGACTTTTTATGACAATGAGACATGTCTGCTCCTGGCAGCATCAATTACTTCAAGAGGAAGATGGGCCACAAAGAGACTCCTTATGGAGTTTGCTAACCATTTGAGCAAGAAACTGCTCTTGCCTGGACTGCTTTATGGAATGCTGTGTTAACTGGATATGCAGGACCCACAGAAAAATGACTGCTAAACTTGCCTAAAGGTGAGACTGTCCTTTGGGGTTCCTGCTTCATGAAAGAGTCTGCCAGACATTCTTCAGGACACAGAAGAAAGTGACTGACAAACTGCCAATAGAAGCAAAACAATCTTTCAAATTTCCTGCTTCATGAAAAAGTCTGTCAAATCCTATGGGCCTGTAGGCTGAAGATGGATGCCCCAACAGTACAGAAGAAATCTGGGTGACTGTCCAGGCAGCAAGATGTCCCTGTTAATTCTAGAGTTTTGAAAGTCAGATAGCTATAATTTTCCTTAGTTATGA
>LOEQ01009022.1:1994-18263 GCA_001685075.1 Bramus lutescens | reverse complement strand
TTATGATAAAAGATAAAGTAGATATAAATATTGTAACTGTAATTATTGCTTAATACCTGTTTTGTTATATGTAATTTTACTATGTTAAAAGTTAAAACCTTCCTTTTCATTTAAACAGAAAAGGGGAAGTGATGTGGAATTCCCCTCTGTATGCTATGACTATCATTGGTTAATAAAGGAATTGCTTTGGGCCTATAGCAGAGCTATAGGGGAATAGAGCTAGGCAAGGAAAACTAAATGGAATGCTGGGAAAAAGGAGGCAGAGTTGGAGAGAAGCCATGGAGCCGCCACCAGAGACATGCTGAAACTTTAGCCAGTAAGCCACAGCCACACAGATTAATAGAAATGGATTAAATTAAGATGTAAGAGTTAGCCAATAAGAAGCTAGAGCTAATGGGCCAAGAAGTGATTTAATTAATACAGTTTCTGTGTGATTATTTTGGGTCTGAGCTGCTAAGCAGCTGGGAACCAACAAGCAGCCTCCCTACAACAATGCAATTGGGAATATATTCCCTATTCATCACGTCTCTTGCAGCTGTGACAAATCCCTGACAAAAGCAACTCACTGTTGGAAGGCTTTCTTTGGGTTCAATGTTTAAGAAGGAATACAGTCAACCATGGAGGTGAAGGCATGGCAGCAGGAACATGACTTAGGTGTCCTTGACATAGCTGCAGTCAGGAAACAGGGAGAGGACAGGAAATGGGAACAGGTTATCAAATCTCAAGACCTGCCTTTACCATATCACTTCCTCCAGCCATGTTCTAACTTTTAAAACATCCACATCTTTTCCAGAACAGTCCCACAAACTAGGAAATTAAAACTTGAACACATGAGTCTCTAGGAGACATTTCCAGTTCAAACCACAGTAAATTACTGTAGCACCTACTTGATGGCATGTAAGGAGGTTCATGCTACATATGTAGAAAAGGGCTTCCTGATGTAACCTTTCCTTCAGGAGAGAGTGAGAGTGCAGCAGAAGGCATGATGGACATCATTGACTGGGAACCAGTGGTCCTGCAGTTCAGCTTTGGAGAAGGAGCATGAGCTAACATGGACACTCGCTCAGAGCAATCTATCATCTCACATGTGGGAGACTTGTGTTTAACCATGCTTTTCTGCAAAGATTCCATTGAAATCTTAAGTAGTGTCTGAGAAACCATGGGCACAGAGGCTTTTTGCAAATACAGAGCTAACAAAATGAAAAGAGAAGATCCATAAAAAGTTTGATTAGACAATCTAAAGTCATATGAATAAATAATTAAGGCATTATGTGAACTTCTCATTCTGTCTAATTATCATGTGGTATGATAATAAGATTTGTCATGAAATATGTCAGATTCATTTTGCTGTTAATTTATTTGATCAAAACTTCCAACTTGGTTCTTGAATGTAAGGCTTGTATTGCTTGCTGTTCATACTGATGCTTGGGGCTTAAAATATTAGAGGGAAATCTGCTCACCCACCCTCTTGTCATGAAAAGATTTATGACTGAGAAAAATTTGAAAGCATTGCATTTGTATCTAAATTTCCCGATTCTTTACAATTTTAATCTTTAATCGTATATGCTCAGTTACAGGGAGGTTGGGAGTCAGAAATGTTGCAGAAGCAGCAATCTGGCTTTTTTTTTTCTTGCATCCTGTGGAAGTCTGATTGCCTCATGCCATGCTCCTGGTTAAATTAGGACTGATTTGGCACTCAGATTGTAACTTGACGCCCAAGGCCTGGACATCTTGGTACACTTACTTAACTGTGTATATGACTAACAATATTGTTTGCTGTATAAATTTTATGTTAATATGCCAATGATACAAAAGTGCTTGAAGAGTTGCTCTGTATGAGAAGAAGGTCTGTATGGGAAATCACAGACCCCCCCAACACCATCGTGATGCTGACAGAAGAGCCACACAGGATACTTACCAAGCATGGACCACATGCCCAGCCTATGCTGTTTGACATCCCCAATGGATATTTACAGACGGTCTTCCTGGGAGGAAGCAAGACAGGCTTATGACTTCCCAGACAAAAGTCTGAAAGGATCTGGAACTTTCCTGAGGCCATAATAGGAAAGTAAGTGAACCTGACCATTGATGATTTCATTATCTTAGGTGACCTGTTTCACCTTTGCTCTATTCTTTCTCCTGCTATTCTGTCTCTGGGACATATAGGAAGTAAGACAAATCCTTGTTTAGGCAAAACTATCAAACAGAAGAATTGGCTTTTCTCTGTTCCTGAGTCTCTCTGTTGACGTGGGGTTGGGTGGGTATGCTCTCACTGTATATCAGATGGCCATTCAACCATTACAGGAGTTTTCAAAAACACACACAACTTATATCTACATATAATTTTGATGAGGACCACGTGGGCCCCACTGAGCAATGCTCTGGTTGGAGAAAGCTAAAGAATCCACAAGCAGTTATGACACAGTGAGGTAAAAGCTCCGATGGGAAATGTACAAGGTTCTTTGGGGAGCTCTCGCCCAACTCTAAAGGAAATCCCCAAGGCTTCCTGGAGGAAGTGGCATCTCTACTGCAGCCTCTAGTGCAGGAGGCAAATAACCCAGGAGCAGGAGGGAAGAAAAAGAGGGTAACAAAAGCAGCACAGTGGGGTTGGTGGGGAGATCATTGCATTCAGTAACAGTCCAGGCTCTCTTGTATGATTCTTTTCAGAGTTTTCTGCCTACTGTAGTCCTTGATTTTCTTAGTATTGATCCATTAGGAAATATTTCTGTTAATAAACCTATCAGATTCATTATTGAGGGTCTGGAGAGACGGCTCAGCACCCAAGAGCCTGTGCTGCTCATCCAGAGACTCCAAGTCCAGGTCTCAGCACCCATGTTAGGAGGCTCATGACCACTTGTAACTACAACTCTAGGTGATCCGATGATCTCTTCTTATACCTCAGGCACAATGCACGCACACACACACTTAAAGATAGGCAAAAATAAGTCCTAAGAAGATCCATTAGGTAGTTACTGTATGGAAAGCATTTGGTAAGCCTTGAGAATTCAGAGACTTTGCTTTTTGTGTGTTTCTGTCTTGCGATATGACATATGCACATATATGTAGATGTATGCACCTGAGGCCAAGGGTAAATGATGATGTCTTTCACTATAACTCTCTACCTTACTCATTTAGGACAGGGTCTCTCACTGATCCTGGCGCTCACTGGCACAGACCTCTTATCATTGGCATAGAAATCCTTTCATCTTTGCCTCTAAGCACTGGGATGAGCAGTTGGCATTGCTAAGACTAGCTTTGTGCATGCAACCCGGAGATGCGAACTCAGATCCTTGCTTACACAGCAAGTATTTTGTCCTCTGAGTCATCTCCCCAGGCCTAGAGACCTCACTTCCACCTTCAAAGAGTTGGACTGTGCTCAGAGGAGGAAGAGAGAGAACGAGGGAAATCTGATAGTGATAACAGCTTTTAAGCCAGAGTAAGAGAAATCCCGGATGTGATTGAAACCCAGGCTTTAGAGCCAGACCCTAGATTCCCCAGTCTCACTACACCACCTTACACAAAGCTCTTGACCTTTTCAAAGCTCTGTTCCCCCACCTATAAAAACGGGAGTACTAAAAGGTCCTTGTCAAGACTGTGGCATGGATTTGTGTGGTAATGCATGTGCAGCATTTAGCATCCTGCCCTGCTCGGCACAGAGCAGGCACACAATAAATGGTTTAGCTATTATATTATTATAATGAATTCATAGCATAAATACTAGCGTGCCTGTTATGGGCTGCCTTTCGGGCGTTTGACTTCAGGTTCTTCTGGCTTCATGCCATACCTCCCCCACTGGAGGCTCTCTTAAGTCAGTGCCTTCTTGGAAAATGGGTGTTAAATCACTGTGATCTGGGGAAGTTGATTGGTCAAAGTCTCCTGAGCACCTATCTAATTCTCCGTGGACTGTTCATTTCACCACAGTGGAGGATCTGTTCATCCTGGATTACTGCAGCCTTCGGTTATCACTTACAAGGCAGTTGATTCTGTAACCCAAGTGATGTAGTCTTCTATTTTATGATATCCTTCTATCTGCTATTCATTCTATTGGCAGCTAATGTTTTCTAGGTCCTTATGCAGCCTGGGTTTAGCAGTGTTCTTATCTTAAAAAGGTCTCAGAGGACTTTTAAGCTCTGGCAATTCATCTCCTCCTAGACCATTCTAGAGTATATGCTCAAACAGAGTCAGGAACCACATCATATTTGTATAAAAAGAAAAATAAGCTAAGATTGAGTCTGTTTACCCATTAAAGAACAAGTCAAAGACCGAAAAGACAGCTCAGTTGGTAAGGCACAAGCTATATAAGCATGAGGGACTGAATTCAGATTCCTAGTACCCGTGTGAGAGCTGGGTGGGTAGCTGCAGATATCTGCATCTGTAACCCTACCTCCTGAGGAAGTGCAGACAGTCAAAGCCTAGGGGTTTGCTGGTCATCTAGTCTACCCACACCAGTGAGCTCAGGTCCAGTGACAGACTTTTGCCTCAAAAACAAGGTGAAGAGTTGTACAAGATATTTAATGTCAACTTCTGGTCTCGGCCTTATACAGCACATGCACATACATTTAAAGGAATGCACGTGTATATGCACACACACATCCATCATACACACAAATCTGCTATATGATCATTTTGAAGCATTAGCAACTGCTATTCACTTACTATTTTCTGATAGTGGATACTCAGGGAGTCTGTGGTTCTCTATCCAGTCCCTATGGAAACACGAGCAGCATTGCAAGAAGCTGGAAAGTGGCCACAGAGAGATGTCTGATGGTGCTGGTAGGAAAAGCAGGTTTGGGCTTGTATGCAGGTTAGCACCGAGGCCATCCGTGGAAGAGCATGCAAGTGAAAGTTGCTTGGTTGGTATGGGGGTGAAGAGAAAGGGCAGGCAGACGCAGATACAGGCACCTTCCCAGAGGAGACAGCCAGGCATTTAAGATCCAACTGAAAGGACACATGTTTTACCAGAGTGGGAAACACAGCTCCAAACTGTTCAGCCTCCAAGTCAAATGGAAAAAACTAACTGAGGCCCAGAGGTTTTGGGGCTACAGTCTCAGTGGCTTATCTTTGAAGTGTCATATGGATTTTCCATCCTGCCCTGCAAGACACAAATAAGACTTTTAAATTATCTTTCAGTAGAAACTGACTCAGCAGCATGACAGGAGACATTTAGTTTGTGGCTTCACAAGGACAAATTGCCCTAAGCAAGCATGCTAGGAACTGAGGCTCTGAGTTCATCCTGAGGAGGGGGACATTCACCAAGAAGCAGGCCGGCAGTCAGTTATAAGCTCAACGAGCTGGCTAATGGGGAAAGAAGCCCTGGTCTGGGAGGGACCCACACATGACAGTGTGGATGAGAATGATTCTATCAAGACAGTTGAATAGCCGAGAGAGGATGAGGTTCAGGGATTATCAGGGTGACAGGACTGTATGGTATGAACTGAAAGGCTTTGGAAGGGACCAGAAAGTGCCAGAAAGGTAGAGTCTGGTAGAATCATGGATTATAGGAAAAGGGGGAAGAATGCCTCAGGCTGGGTAACCAGAGAGCCCTTTCCTATGGCACTCTGAAAAGCAAGGAGTGTGGAACATTCTAGGCAGGGTTACTGACACATTGAGCTGTCTCTCCTGAGTGGAAACAGATTGTCAAAACTTAGATGCTACTGCGTCTTTTTCTGACAGGGAAGGGTACAATTCCTTCCCTGATGGGGGATGGGGACATGCTTCAAAAGCAGGCATGGAAAGGGAAGCCAAGAGAAGGAAGGGACATCCAGCTGTCAGCTTCTTTGGAGTGACTGCAGGATTGTTCCTGCAGATGTGCCCACAACACCAGATGCCAATTCCCCAAGCCTGGAGGCTCCTCAGCAAATCCAAGAGACCTCGAGTTCCACAAGGGCATCTCAACAGGCTGTGGGACGTGGAGCCCAGCCACAGGGTGGGCTCAGCTCTCATGTGACATAAGCACTCTCCTTGCACCAAATTAAACCAATTTGATCAAAATTTGCAATGTGAAGGAACGTAATTAAATTGAAGATTTTAATTAGGCATGGTTTTGATGAAACTTAACAGGAGCAGGCAGGAACAGTCTTGCTGTCTATTAAACATAATCCTGTGCAGTGAAGAGCTCACTAGTTGATACGAGTTACCCAGATCTCAGCTTCTTCCACATTGTGAGCTTGGAGGAGGGGTACAGGAAGAGACAGGGTAGGTAAGGGAGAGAGAAGAGAAATGAGGCTTTCATGGGTTGGATGGGAGTGTCTCCATCAAAGGAATACTGGTGCTAAGCTTTTTGGGGTGCCCAATGAGTTGTTTCCTCATCAGCCAAAGTGGAAAAACAGTAAAGACCATTGCTCTGGGATGCTTTGCTATAATGGATCTGGAAGAAAAAGGTAAGGCTCCCTGCATGCTGAGAGGAACCTCCAATGGCTTCCTCTGCTAACTTCTTTGAGTCTCTCAGTTTCACTTCACAGAATTTGAATAGTCCCCAGGTTTCTCAATAAAGAAGAAGAAAGAAGGCGTCTGGAAGCAGCTCTTTGGGAAGAATCGTCCCTTGGGACTGGATTTTCAGAGGGCCCCAGGAAGGCCAACTCCCCTTATGCAGCTGCCAGTGTAAAGGGGAGACCCAGAAACGCAGTCTCGCTGCAATCATGAAAGAATGGGCAAAACAATGGATGAGTGAAAACTCTAGAACATTCCAGACACATACACTGAGCTAAAAATTATCAACCAGATACATTGTTTCCCAAAAGACATCTTTTCTGAAAGGGACACCTCACTTCTTTCTTTTCTTTCTCCTTTTCCCAACTAATGTTTCCTAAGGCTTCATTGTGCAAGCACAGCATCAGGTGCTATATGTTTTGACAAATGCTTAAGAGTTCAAGTTTCCTCCTGCCCTCCAGCATCTCACAAAGTCAGATAAGAAAGGGGCAGTAGGCATGCTTGTGTGACTTTGAGAAGCTCAGGAAAGGAATAACAAAGAAATTATTCTTTATCTTAGATCAACAGCAAACCACAGCAGACACACCAAATCTGGCCCATAGCTTATCTTGCAAATAAAGCTTTAATAGAACATAGCCATGTCCATTCATTTTCATATTGCCTACAGATAAAATGTTCTATGGTAACATAGCCAAAGGGAACCACACATCTCCAACAACCTAATATATTTGCTATCTGCCATTTTATTAATCTGAACTCCAACTCTGGCTTAGATAGTCAAGGAAGGTCACATACAGATGGGGCTTAACTCCTTGCGTTAAAACGTGAGAGGGAGAAAAGTTACCTCAGATTTGAGTTTCATATGATATAGTATGGAGATGGAATGAGTGATCATAAGTACCTGAGGACCTTGTGATGGGAAGGCAGTGATGAGATGACCTGGATAAGCAGAAGAGGGGAGAGACATTTAGCCCAGAACTTTCTCTTGGTCCTCCTGAAGGGGTTGAGTGTATTCCGAGTGTCCTGGAAAACCACTGAAGACTTTGTAGCAGGATTATGATATGACGCCATTGTTAAAGGACATTCTGGCCATTGTGGTGAAGGTGGCTCAGAGAAGAATGGTCCATATGGATGGTAGCAACTTGGGTCAAGATGATGTTAGTACAGGTGAATAACTATGGGGATATTTGGAATGCTTCTGGGCAGAAAACCTGACAGCTTTTGGAAATATGGTGAATGTTAGTGGGACTGGTTGCTAGCAGCGAAGAATCAAGAGGGATCACCCTAAAATTTTTGGTCAGAGTGGCAGGGTAAATGGGGGTCCATTTGCTGGGGTTGGGAGGACAGGAATGAAAGGAAAGAAAGTTGCATGGGTGGTTTAAGAGTTTAATAAAGCATTGAGGTGTGTCTTAGTCAGAGGAAGAGAGCCTGCCTCTCATGCACAATGTCAAGATTTAATCCTTAGCACTATGTGAGCCAGGGGACACACATCTATAATCCCAGCAGTTAGGGATTCAAAGCAAAAGGATTCAAAGTTCAGGATCAGTCTTGGTTCTATGGTGAGTTTAAGATCAATAGAAAAGAAGGAAGGAAAGAAAGAAGGAAGAGGGAAGAAAGAAAGGGAGAGAGGGAGGGAGGGAGGGAGGGAGGAAGGAAGGAAGGAAGGAANTATGGTGAGTTTAAGATCAATAGAAAAGAAGGAAGGAAAGAAAGAAGGAAGAGGAAAGAAAGAAAGGGAGAGAGGGAGGGAGGGAGGAAGGAAGGAAGGAAGATTCAGTACTGAGATGCATTCTTGAATGAATGAATAAATAAATTTTCAGTGCTTTTTGTCTTCCTTAAAATTGAGATGCAGGTGAGCCTCCAAGTGCAGATGACAGGCAGATAGCTGAATGGATGACCTGAAGCACAGACAAGAGGCTCAGGCTAACGCTAAAAACCTATGAGTCATGGGCATATAGATGACATTAAGCAAAGGGATGTCATGAGCTACCTAGGGTGGGAGGTAAAAGGGAGAGGAAATAAAAGGCACAGCTGACGATTTCCTGCAGGTTGCTCAGCCCTGGTTTGGCCTGTTACTCAAAGCTATTTATCCAAGAATTAGGGAAAGGCCAAAATACTGAAGAGACTTAATTAAGGAATATGCCTAAGAAATGCAGCAGGTTATTCTTAGATACATGTCGTTATTTTGAGATGACCCCCCCAGAAGTGATATCACATAGGTGGCCATGTTTCCTTTCCTAGAATGAAAATGCAAGTAGCAGGTGCTACTTGAATGCTAGTTGAATGGTCAGGAAGGGAGATTGCTCTCTTGAGCATTTAGATGATGTCATCCTTTTTCAACCTGACCATTATTTGGGTAGTTTAAAGTGACAGTTCCTGCTCATGGTTTTTCAGCAGAGTCATCTGACTGGCTGGTTAAAACTAAGAACTCCCTGGGTCAATCTTAATTAGCCAGGGTTCTCTAGAAGAGCAAAACCTACAGAATAGCTACATACTACAGGAGGGTATCTCTTAGATTGCCTTATACAACACAGGCTGAGTAGTCTAACAATGACTGTCTGTATTCTGGAGATGCTGCGAGCCATATAGCTGTTCAGTTCACCAGGCAGGATGCCTCAGCAGCCCTGAGCTGTCTGTCACTTAAGGCCTAGAGGATTCCTCTAGAGTGACCTGAAGATAGACTGATCTTCCATCCACATTGTCAGGCCAAAGAAGGCAGGTTCTGGTGACAAAAAGGATGGACACATCCGTGAGTGACAACAGTACCAGGGACAGACTGGCTCACTAGGAAGAAATGTAGGTAAGCAAGAGAGTACCCATGAGCCACCATGCTCCAGGGGAGAGCCTTCTCCCTTCAGCTAATCTTTCCAAGAAATGCCCTACGGACCCACTCAGAGGTGTGTGTACCTTAGTTGAGTCTAGATCCAATCAAGTTGATCATCAAAAATGACACTTCACCTAGACAGATTGACAGAGTCTGTGCTAAGATCTTAGGAGTTTTATTTTTAACAAAGACCCTGGAAGATTATGATCTGGGAACCTAAAGCTTGTCACTTGCTTAGTTTTCCTGGGCATGTCAAATGCAAACTTGTAATCTGTATCACCCAGATAACCCCACATCTTCCAAAGTGACAAGGGCGTGGATTTGAAAGGTTGGAGTGGGGTATAAGCTGTATGTTTGTCGCTGTAACTAGAGAGCCATATCCCCATTGGCATGTGTGATAAGACTTAGCCCTCATCTGGCTGACTGTGGAAGGTGCTGACATTTTAAAAGATCTGATCTCGTGAGACGCTTTAAGTTTTTGGAGTATATCCTTGAAGGCTATTATGGGAGGCAGGCATCTCATTCTTATTTTTGCTTCCCGGTCACTATGATATAAGCCTCAGGTAACTAACTAGCTTATTCTCCGGCAAGCTCCTCACCACAAGCACTGCCCCAGTGCAACAATGTCAACCGCTCATGGACTGAAATCCCCTAAACTGTGAGCTAAATAAGTCTTTCCTCTTCATAATGCTGCTACCACAGGTATTTGTCACAGTGGCCTAGAACTCACTGGCTCACTTACACATTCAATGTAATTACTGGTGCACCGCGTGCTTGCTTGCTTCATTTTCCTTCTTCCTCTTTCTCAGCCCTCACCAGGACTTGAGATATAAATCATGGACATCTGAGCACACTCATGTGGTTGCATACATAGGGTTATCATGTGCTCACAGAGTGTCTCCCCACCTCTTTCATATTCCCCTCCACATGGGCTTATTCTTCCTCTTCTCTGTCTTCCTCAATACCACCTCAATCACGTACTCACTGCCTTTCCCTAAGGCCACTGTCACAGTTTCCTGTTTCCTTTGCCCATATGGTCAGTCTCACCTCCACCTCATCTTCAGAATGTCTGCTTAAGTTTATGTTTATGCAGTAAATCTGATTTCCTCAGGCTTCTATCCTATAAAAATAAATGAAACTCAGTTGCCTATCCACAAATGCATCAGTTTCTTCACCCAGTATTTAGTGACTACTGTAGAGTAACAGTTTCCTCCCCTAACAAGGGGACATCCTGAGTGAGTGATTCCAGTCCCATCCATACCTACCCATCTCCAGCTACCCCTCACACTCGTCTCTCCACACTGCTGGGCCTCTGCTACTCTATACCTGCCAACCTAACGCCTTCCTGGCCTACCTACCCTTGCTCACTTGATCTGAAGCTTATTCGTACTAAATACGGACCAGCTCTGACCTTTCTTCTCAGCATAGCTATTTGTGCAGATCTTTACTGGAACATTTGCCACATTGTATCATCATTATGCAGTTCTTTCTTACACATCCCCAGTCTCTAAGACAAACTCTAAAAGCAAAGTCATCTCTCTTTCTAGGTGCACGTCTAGTTCAATGTCAGACCCATGGCATATCTTTGGTAAATGTGGTGGAGGATTCTGTTTCTTCCCTCTTTGCTCTCAAATCCCAGCAGCTATGTTCCTAAGGCCATCGGCATACCTGTCTGTAGTAACCTGTCTGTTACGTTGTTTTACCAGAGGCTTCCAGAGCTGACAAACAAAGAATCTTGCTAAAAAACAAATGTTAATAGGTTTCCAGAGGGTAGCACAGTGCTCTAAATAAAATGTGCCAGCTGTAGAATGTAGTCTTCCTCGGTCTCATGTCTTGCCCAATGGATTCTGTTATATTCTGCTCCTTTTGGATGACATGCGCTGACTTCTGGACAGACCAGAAGTATGTCTTATACACACAACAAGTACAATAACATTGTTGCTCATCGTCATCATCAAAAACTGAAATGGAGAACAGTGGGAAGGAGGAGTCATGAAAACTACAGTAGGTGTCTTTGATGGTTAGTGTCAAATTGTCAACTTGACAGGATCCAGAATCACCTAGAATACAAGTGTTCAGTCACACCAGTGAGGCATTATTTAATCTCTGAGTTTGCCAGCGAGAGAGTACGTGGGTTGACTTAATAGACTTGGAAATTCTACCCTAAAAGAGGGTGCCACCATTCCCCAGGTTTGAGTCCTGGTCTGAGTGAGCAAGGACAGCATAGGCATTTGTTACTCAGCTTCTTGGCTGTGGATGAGCCTCAAATTCCTGCTCCCTGACTTTCTCTGCCATGATTGGAACCAAAATAAGCTTTCTAGTCCTTCAGTTGTCTGGGTGTCTGATCACAGCAACAGGAACGTGATAGAGACAGTGTTAGTGTGGGATAGCCCTTTTGCATGTTATGAATATGTTTCATTCTCATTGGTTAATAAAATAGCTGATTTGGCCTATGGTAAGGCAGGATAAAGCCAGGCATGAAATTTAAGCAAAGATATAGAAGAAGAAGGGTGGAGTATGGGCAGATGCCAGCCAGCTACTGGAGCACCAAGATATCCTAGACCACAGGTAAAGCCACAAGCCTCGTGGCAATACATAGATGGACAGAAATGGGTTAATTTAGAAGTAGGAGCTAGTTAGCAATAAGCCTGAGCAATAGGTGGAACAGTTTGTAATTAATATGAGATCTCCGTGTGATTATTTTTAAAAGTGGCTGTGGGACTGGACAGACAGAAAAGCATCTGTTTACTCAGTGTCCTTGACATGTAGCCTATGTAGCATCAGGCAATCTTTGGGCATAGCTGTATCACATGCAACATGCAAGTACATGAATGTAAATTCTTATGGTGGTAGTCTCCCACATTTTTATAAGATTTTCAAAGGGATCCAGCATCTGTAAGAATTAAGATCCACTATTTTTAGAAGGTATCCATGTGTCTTTTAAAAAAAAATCTATTTTTATTTGTGCTATGGGCATATGGGTTAGGTGCCTAAGCAGACCTTAAGAGGGCATTGGCTATCCTAGATCTGAAGTCACAGGCAATTTTGAACCACCTAATGTGGGTACTGGAAAGCAGCTTAGCCTCTGTAAAAGCAGTAAGTGCCCTTAACTTCTGAGTCCTCTCTCTAGTCCCTACCTTTTTTGAGTGTCTGAATTTACAAATTAACATGTTAATCTTTTAAATTTTATTTATTTGTTTGTCTATTTGTGTGTGTATGTGTGTGTGTGTGTGTAAGTATGGACATCCATACTAAGGCACACATGCAGATCCTCTGGGACAGCTAATAGGAATAAGTTTTCTCCTTCAATCATGAGCTCTGGAGTTGCAATTGAAGTCACCGGGCTGGTGGCCAAGCATTTTTGCCTAGTGAGTTACATTGCCAGCTCCTAACACACGAATCTTAAAAGGTCTTGGGAACATGAATGCTTTTAATGCTGTATGTTAAATCTCATGTCGCCTATCTTTTCAAGAACCACCATACTTGCTCTTTTTTTCCTCACTATGGTGAGGCTAGTTTCAGCCTCAAAGCCAAGAAGGAACAAGCGCGTCTCATTTCTAATAAATCCTGTAAATGAAACTGGCTCCTGCTGTATTAGATCCCTGTAAAACAATTCCCTGAAGTCCAAAAGACTAAATAATAGAAGAGACTGTTTTGCACTAAGCCATGCAGATGATAGAGACGATTCCTGATATAACACTTTACACAGGCAACTCCACAACAAATTGGCTGCTTAAAGTGATGGTGTTGATCGCTGGGACACAGCAGAGATTTTTCTCCTGGCTTTGGAAATTTTGCAGAAGAATCATGAAGCCCTTGTTACTCACTCACTCACCAGCTTATAAATGTACCTAAAAAAAAATGCTTGATGAACTTCAAGCCAGAGTGAGCGTGTTTTGCCTGCAAAGCGGTTGTCTTCAGTCTTTCATGTCAACCGGTGAAAATGATCAGGGTCATTTAACATCCTCTGAGCAGTGCTGCCACCAGGGCCTTCTGGGGTGGAAACATGAGGTACCATAGGATGGAAAGAAGCCTTTCTGCCTTCATCCCGCCATGGCCCTCTTTTGCCGACATCTTTCCTCAGGTGTTTCCCTCTCGTTGTGTGATCCGCATACAAACGCCACCTCTCACTCTCCTCTCCCCTCTGACTGAGCTCACTCATCTTCTCATATTTGTCACTTTCCTTTGGTTTCGCCCACTGAAGTCATTCGTCTGGGTGACATCAGTGGCTTCCTAAAGTGTCTTATTTATTCTCGCTTTGCTTTCATTCCAATTCGGAAAATTTTCTTTTAAGTGTTCCCATTTCTGGTTTTTTTTTTCTCCATTTTCCCCAGCACCCCGCAAGTGAATGCGGAGTGAACATGAGCATCAGCGCAAAGGAGAGTTGGGGATGACCTTCGGTCTGACCCCACCAGAGTCGATGCCTCTCTGTGGTTGCTCCCTCCCCGGTGGTAGTCCTCATTACTATAAATCCTGGAGATAATCAATTTACCAAAAAAAAAAAAGATGGCTTGGGGGCTCACAGTTCTAGACAATTCAGCTCATGAAACTGGTTTATGAAAGGAATATTCTGAGCACCAGTCACATACTGGCCAGAACGGAAACAGAATAAAAGGAAGGAATTTCTCACAATCTTCTTAGAGGGCACACAGCCCAGTGACCTAGAGACCTCCCACTAAGGACGCTATGACCTTCCAATGGCTCCAACCTTGGGACCTTTGAGACACATTCAAGACTGAAACTATGACCACTCTTGCTCTCCCTCTCTGCCTATGAACTCTGGATAAACAGGAGCTGAGTTACATCTAGAGACAGTATCACTTTCTACCTTAGTGTCTTGCACAAGGGAAATAAGCATCACACAGTAAATGGACTGACAAATGTCTCATAACTTGAAGAAAACAAAACTGCCTTTTGATTGGCAACACAGATAATGAAAAAGCAAATGTCTCACAGTGAAAGCTGTATGTATTGATGGGACAGGATGTGTATGCATTTCTCTTCTGATAGTCACTGATCCTCACGAAACCTTTGTAGTGCTTCCCTTTAGATCTCAAACAGCATTGGGGACACAGTTGAAGCTCCATATTTCACTTCTCTTTGTGACTTCCTTGGCCTTGCCCAACCAAACCACAGTGTCCATGCAGTGACAGGGCCACACTGCCTCAGATATCTAGAGAAGGTGTTTGTTTTTCATTACAAAGAACTGTGATATTGACTCATTATCAGTGTCATAAGTGGATACACTCCTAGTTAGGGTTATTATATTAGTTTTAAACTCCAAATAACTGAACACAAAATACCAGTCATTCATATTTATCAAGTGTTGAAAGGGATAATTCAGCATGACCTGTCTGCCAAGTCTCCTATTCTTGAATGAAGGACAAAAATGAAGAACTCTTAAAATAGTTGGTAATTTTAAGTTCATTCTTTTGTCCAGGTGCTTTTGTCTAAATGGTAACTGCTTAATTCTGATTAAATAAGTGCTTACATCCTCTCTAGGTCTCTAGGTGCCAAGTGCCCATTTACCTAATGGCCACAAGATGAATTGGAACCAATTAGGTAGTATGACACATAGTTGTTCATTCTGTCTCTACCAGCAATTCATAATCCATTCTGGGATAGAATTCACTTCTCTGCTTCACTAAGAGTCTATGGATCCCAAGCCAAGGCCAAGTCCTAAAGGTTCCATAACTGGCTTCTATGAGAGTTAGAGAATTGGAACTCCCAAACTGAGAAAGACCCTGTCAGATAGCAATATTTTTTAAAAGACTTGTTCTTGCTGTCTGTTTTTTTTCTTCTGGAGACTTCCCATACTCCTTGACCTGGCAGAGATGCCGGTCATGGCATCTGTATTAGTTACTTTTCTCATCACTGTGGCAAAGCACTTGACAGAAAAAGCCCAAGGAAAGAAACCTGTATTTGGGCTTATGGTCTCATAGATTCGGTCCATCACAACAGAGAAGACATGGGAGTAAGTGAAGGGGCTTCTATACCCATGGTGGCAGAAGCACCAGAGGGTAGGCCTTCAATGACAGTAGACCAGGAAACAGAGAAGCAGGCATAACCTTCAAAAGCCTGCCACTGGTAATCTACTACCACCAGCCAGGCTCGCCTCCTAAAAACTACACAGACTTCCAAAATACAGTCATGAGACTAAAAGAGACATCTCAGATTCAAACCATGACAGTATCCCAGCTCTACCACAGGACAGAGCTGTGCCTCAAAGTGTGTAATCGGCACCCTTCCTGGGCCACCATAACTGGCTCAAGTTTGGGCAAACAACCAAGTGAAACAATTAGATCCCCCAAAGTACAATCACCTTTCTTTTGTGAATGCTGTTATAAGATGGATATCAATTGTCCCTCGGAGGCTCATGTATAAAAGGCTCATGGTTTATTGGGAAGCAATTGGATCCTGAGGGCTCTGGCTAACCTTTTTATGGATTCAAAATATTCTGGCATTATTGGAAGGTGGCAGGAAGCAGAATGTAGGGCCTGGTCAGAAGAAGAAGGCCACTAGGAGGCACGCCTAGTCCCTAGGACACAGCTCTCTTATTCTACTTTTTTTCTGAGGTAACATCTCTGTCATTACCAGAAAGCCATCATAGTCAACCATGGACAGAAGTGTTTGGAAAACATGAGCCAAAATCAACCTTTCTCCCTTTAAACTGTTGCTGTCAAGTGTTTGTTGCCATGACAACAAAACTGACTAATGGCAACGCTAAGCTTAAGCGGTGTATGTTGGCCTGGCAAGATAATTCAGCGAGTTAAGGTCCTTACTGCCAAGCCTGATGACCCAAGTTTGATTCCCAAGACACACATGGAAGAAGAGTGAACTGTCCTCTGACACATGTACTGTGGGAGGTACACACTCATACACATCTACACATACACATACGTGAATAAATAGATACAATAAAAATATAAAGTTGTAGATATGTGCTTGCTGACTTCCCCCTCTAAGTCACTAGGGGAGGTCTGATCTGAAAAAAAAAAAACCCTAGTATCAGCAAA
>LOEQ01009021.1:21805-45609 GCA_001685075.1 Bramus lutescens | reverse complement strand
TGTCCTAGTGTTTGAGGGCTGCTGAGCTAAAGCAGCTCACAGTTCCATATGGGGAAGGATGAGGCCTTGGCTGGACTTAGAGCCATAAAGGATACAGAGTCCAGGTGTTCTGTGAGACAGCATGTCAACTCACACAGTGATGCAATGCAGTGGGCTCAATAGCCTCCCCAGGTACACGTCGACAGGACTGTATTTTATGAACTGGAACTCTGTATTGTAAAACACGGGAGGCAATGAGGAACACTTAGGCATTTGGTTGCATCAAGCCACAGTGTTGAGAGAGACCAAATGGACATCGGCAGCTTTTGCGATATTTTCCTAAGCTATATGAATAAGCTATGAGTATTTTTCCTGATGCCCAATTTGGATTCGAGGCAATTAAGTGAGCTTTTAATCAGTCATCTAATAGCTAGGGAGGCAATCCTCTGTGGCACTGCGAACAGAAAGAAACCACAACATGTTTCTCTACGGCTCAGATAAAGTTTAGAAATATCTGTGGCCAGTTGCCAAACTCTTGTCGTCTAACCAACAGCAATATGAGGTCAGTTCTTCAGAAACAACAGCAAAGTTCAGCCTTCTCAATAGTACTTTCCAGGCCTCCCATGACAGTAGAAAGACCAACATTTCCCTCTAGTGGTGACTTGGATATAATAACTTGCTTTTAATGAGTAATTCTGTTAGAATAGTTTAAATGTGCCAGAGGAAATATATACCTTAGGACAAGATAACTCTAGGAGGGCCACTGACAGCATTTATTGCCTTTAGTATTGGTGATTTAAATGCAATATATGTTAGAAAAGATTCAAAAACAATGCACCAAATTCATTGACTGTACAGACAGTGTTTGTTCACTATTAGAGGGGAAAAAATGAGAAGATTAAAACCTTGCAGGCAGTGTTACAGCTCATAGATATAAAAGGTCTTGTTTGATTTTTGAAACAGAATCTCACATAGCTCAGAATGGCCTCCAACGCACCATTGCCATCATATGTGTTCACCACCTGAGAAGGTGACAGGCATGGAATAAGATGCCTACTTCATGAGATGCTGGGGATCGACTCTGGCCATTGTGCAGACCAGGCAAGACTTTACCAACTGAACAAACCCCCAGCCAGCAGCACCCTAGTTTTATATGTTTGTGTTGTTTTACTCTTATAAAGAAGCAAGATTTGGTTGATTGCCAAGGATCTATTAGTTGCATGTTCTCTTTAGGGTAAGAATAACTGTGATGTTTTCACTAATTCTTTAGTGCCTGCTTCTATGCTCCCATGTGACACGGTTGTTCTCTAAATGTTTCTGCTTTAGACGCCTTGTGTTGCCTTTCACATATATATGGGGTCTTTTTCTATTTGTTTAGTTCAATAATATTCCTACACATAGTTAGCAATTTTGTTTAGGTTGATACCTTACCATTATTATTCAAATTCCAGTCTTTGATTTACTTTCCTGGAAAATCTTACCTACAAAGCCAAGGGTTTATCTTGCAGTTTTTCTGGTTTATTATCTGTACATTAATGATTAATTCAAGTCTAAAGTCTTCCCAGATGGCATAAAAATAAATACCAACAAATGCCTTCAACAATTGGTAAAGATATATGTCCAACTTCTTACAATAATCTTTCTTCTTTCACTTGCCTGCATATAAACACAATATCTCCCTGTGTTCTTTCTCTAATCATTGGTTTTGTTGCTCTATATATCCTACGTGAATCTCAACACTAAGGACAGCATGTTCAAAGTACTAGGCTCTTGAGGTCTGTTTCTTCTCCCCTTCCTCTTCCACTTTCTCTTTCTCTCCTTTTTTTTGCCTTCTTTCTAAAAAAAAATACCTTATCTGTTTCTTTTAAATGTTAGGAGAGCATAGGTGGCTACAAGTATCTAAATATGTACATTGGCATGTGATGAGATGCTTAATGTATATCCTGTTGCTTTTCCTTTATTCTGTTTTTTTTTCATATTTTGATCATATTCTTTCCTCGGCATCAACTCCTCTCAGATCCTCTTTACCTCCCTACCATTCCACATTCATGTCCTTTCTCTCTCTTTCTCAAAAATTAAAAAGTGAATATCAAAGACAAGAAAACAGCAAAACAATACCAAACAAAAAACCATATGAAAACTTAGAGTCTGTTTTGTGTTGGCTAGCTACTCAGATAAGGAGCCTTCTCCAGAGTATGGTTGATATACCCATTATCACTCCATTGGAAAAACCTAATTTTCCCTACCCAACTTCTTGATTAAGAATGAGACTTTGTGTCCACTTCCTCTTCTCCATACTTGGACTTTGTCTGGCTTGAACCTGTGCAGGTCCTGTACATGCAGTCACTGATACACACATACACACACACACACACACACACACCCCTCATATATCTATCTATCGATATCTATATATCTCTATAATCTATGTCTGTATATGTATATATATACATATATATATATATATTTGTGGATCACTGTGCTAATTTCCATCTTCTATAAGAAGTTTCTTTGACAAATGTTGAGCAGTGCCCTAATCTAGAGTATAGCAGTATGTCATCTGGAGTCATTTTAGTGCTATATTCCTTTAGCAGAATAATAGTGCTCATGAGTCTTTAAATCATGACATTCACTCTGTAGGGCTATTCCTGATGTCTTTCCATGGTAAGCCCCCAAATCAGTACTTTTAGGATATCTTGTTGGACTTGATCATTTACCTTCTGACCTTGAGATAACTCTTCCTAATATATTGGCAATACCCTACTTCCAGTGCCCTGGGATCTCCACATGCTCTCGGGACAAAAGCTACAAAGCCTAGTTTCTCACAGGTCATCTGTATACTTCCACTTCTTTTCTATGCTTCATTGCAGAACCCATACTCACTGCTAACTGTGACAGTCTCATTTACCTTGAGACTTCATTTTACCTTTTCCAGGCCAATAGTTCCATACCTTTTTCTTCATGTGAGGAGGAAAATATTTTCTCTCTGTCCCCAACACACCAAGAGTCGCAGATCATGACCAGTTGCCTAGCCCTTGGGGATTCCATGTAGTCAATTAAGGTGCTTCTCAACTGTCCTCACTGCCAGCACGAGGAGCCATTTGTGTAAGTTTGATAAGTTAGCTGTCACATCTTAGGCATCTGCTTCCCAGTTTCTGATTGCAGTGCTGCTCTCACGTCTTTGTCCTTATGAGCCTATGCCTTTAAACCATTAACTTTTCTCAGTAACGCTTTTCTTTGGGGGTATTGGGAAAGGGGATTGTAGTGAATGTGTGCATGTGACTTGTGTTGCAGTGCGTGAAGGATGCATTCTACCCATCCATGACCTAAAAGTCTTATGATTGTTTTTCAGGATATTCCTGTCCATTTTTTTTGCCAAAGCATCATTAATGCCATTTTTCTATAATTCCATGGAAAAATATTCAAACAGCAACAACTGCTTAAATATTGCAGAGCGGACTTTTATAGAGGAAAATGAATTTTGAGAGCCTCCCAGTTTGTGCTCAGCCCTGTGTTCTTTTCTTTGGCATTTGTCATGTTTTGCTTTAAGAAGGTAGTATAATCTTTGTTTCCTAAAGGAAACAGAGGCAGCAAAAAGAAGCATAACCATGAAGTAAAACTTGAGTATTTGGTCTGCCTGAAGCAGTGGCCTATCTTGTTACACTCCAGCAAGCGGAGCTCAGCATTTGGCTGTAACCTCGCAAAGTACCTGAGACAGACACAGTTCCCACAGTTACCAGATTCTTTCTTGTCCCAAACTCATGCTTGACTTAAAGAGGGAAAGATGTGGTTGAGTGTGAGGTCTCCGATTGGGAATTCTAACTCACTTCTTTGACCTTGGGAACATGACTTTACTTTCAGGACCACCATTTCTACATCAGTAAAACAAGGTCATCAGAATAAATGGTCTGTTACATTCTGATGATCTGTTTTGCAGATGGAGAGCCAAAGGTGCTGAGAGCCTCCACAACACACCCAAGTCAGCAGGGAAGTCAAATGCATGGCCACCCTCTAACTCTCTGTTTATACTGTGTGAGAAACTTCCCAACATATAGTTGGATAGCCTTCCAAATGCCAATGGGCTTGAAATAAGGTTTTCTCCTGAGTCCTTCTTCAGGACTGAATGTCTCCACACCCCTTTCAAGGGCAGCAGGGCCTCATCTAAATGTTAAGGTAAATAAATCCTCCAAAATGTGGGGTAGGAAAAGAAGTTAAAGCGAGACTGGGGAGAGGAGGTAGGGACCATGGGACCCTTCACCATATGGCCTCAGAATTTCTGATTATTTTGTGAATGTATGGCATGACATATTGGTTTCTTTAAGGCCATTCTTATACACATCTTTCATGGTTATAATTCATGGGGATTTATATAATGAGGTAATTGGTGGTAATGACTGATTCAGGAAAAGAGAAAATTTCAAATTATTTATGATAATAATAGTTACTTATCCTTGCATGGTAATAACAAGGCAAAATGTTAATAACTTCCATTTGAGAGATGGAGGAGACCAGATGCTCTTTTAAATATCTAAGGAATCTTAGGCCTGATCAGAGAAGCCATATTACTTTAGCTAAGGTGTGAGCAATATTCTTTCTTAATGCAAGTCTTTACCACTAATTCTTAATTCACTTTTTTCACACTGATTCTTCAATATACCCTCACTATATTAATTCATGGTGATTTAAAACATTATGGGTGTTGTCTGTAGAGCTGGATACTTCTTTTGTTTCTGAGTATTTGGTCTAATTTCTGAGTACTTGCCCAGTGTTCTAGGCAAAGTAAGCTTTGGATCATTTATGGGGGATATAGATACAAGCACCATAATGTTATAATCCTACAATCAGGTCCTGTATACAAACAATTATGAAGATCTTGATTAATATTATTAATGTGTATGCTATTGTGCCTGGCGTTAGAGGACAAACTTGGCTGTCATCCCTTAGGATCCACGCACCCTTTTGATTTGCTATAGTGTCTCTGATTGACCTAAAACCTATCAAATAGGCTGGGCTTGCTGACCAGCAGGCCTCAGGGATTCACCTTTCTCTCTGTTTCCAGTGCTGGGATTACAAGTGCATACCAAAGTACGCTGCTTTCTGTATTCAAGTTTTGGTGATCAATATTGTTGTATTAAAATAATGGTATGAGTTGATGAGCTTGCTGAATAGGATGACTGATATAAGCAATTTTAACAGGAGACAAAGTTTATTCTGACACTTGATTTAACAGGTTTCCCTCTGGGGCCAGGGGCTGCTTTGTTTTGGGCTGCCTAGAAGAGAGAACCTCGTGGTCAAGAGCACAGAGCACAGCAAACCTGCTCAGCTCCTAAGAGCCTGGAATCAGAACACAATGGAGAAATGACCTGGTTCCCATGATCTCCTCAAGGACATATTCTTTCCCCAGTACTTACCTCCTAAAGGTTCCAGCCCTTCCAGTAGTGTTGTTGAATGGGTGATCAGTAACGCCTCTAGGCCCAGATGGAAAATTTAAGATCCAAATCAAAGCATATTAGACACAAGAAATAATTTCTTAAATGTTTGCCTTTATTTTCTAACTTTGTTTTATTCATCCCAATATTTATTTACATGTAGGCAACTATTTATATACTATAGAGGTATTAATCCATTCAATCATATTATAATCAAGTTAAGTGGGTCTAACTACTGCCATTCTCTGGATCCTGGAGAGATGAATGAGTTTCTTTTGATTGATACTTAACATTTAGGAGAGTTGAGACACAAATTCCAACAGACCCACCCTGGAGCCCAGAGATTGCTTCTCACTTATATTCTCACCTTGAGGATTTTGATGTGGAAACACACAGAAGGCAAGTCATATTACTGCACTTTGCCAAATTTGTCATCATTGCTATAGACCAGTTGTTCCATTAATCTTAGTGAGTACGTATTAAGTTATTGGCGTTTTTCTTAACTCTTTGGTTTCTGTCTTCAATTTTGGCAGCGGTAATGGTGGTGGTGGAGAGAGTAAATGATATGCTTAATAGCACCTGAGTTATTTGTGATTTTAATATTTTAGTTTGTTAGACATTCACTTATTATTATTACTGTATGTGTGTGCACACTCATGTGTACCCCATGACATGCATGTAGAGATCAGAGGGAAACTTTTAGGAATCAGCTTTTTCTTTTAACCATGTTGGATCTAGGGCTTGAATTTAGGTTATGAAGGTTTGCGTCAAGCACCTTCACTGGAGGGGCCATACTGTCAGCTCATCAAGATTTTGTTTGCTCTCAAGTGGGGGTACACTGTAAATTTTAAGTGCTATCCCAACTTCACGATCTTTTCTTAAATGTTAAAAATATATGGTTCGCATCCAGTTTCTCATGAGAGAAAAATTCAAGAATCTATCATTTCTAAGACTAGTAAAAGTAGGTAATTCTTCAATCTCACTGTTTCTCAGAATCATTAGTTCAAAAATACACAAAATAAGTCAAACAAGATCATTCACTTTCAGTTGTTAATCATCGTTTTCATAGTTAATTGCAAATAAATATTCATTAAATTATTAAATAGTTGAATAAGAAGGATATAGGTTTTAACCATTTATTAAATAGTTTCAGATACATTTTGTTTACTTTTAAATTGTTAAAAACATAGGGGTACTATGTGGATAGAATGATGTCACATATAGAAAAAAATAAATCTCAATGTCTGTTTCATTATTAGTAATAAAATAATAGTTGTTTCTCATTCATTTACCAAAATGGAATCAAGTCCAGGGCTTATCCTTAATGTATTAAACTTTGAGCCTAAGTGAGCCAATTGCTTACAAAGGAAATCTGTTTAAACTCTCACTGAAATCTTTTGCCTGGGATGTTTTCTTTCCCATTCCGATTGCTTGCATGGTGTTGGGTCAAATGAAAGAGAGGACAACAGGCTTCATGATTTTCCTCTGAGGAGGCAGCTGCAGTAGAAAGGATGTGTCAGGAAACAGGATGATCTGTTTGTGGGGCCACAGGTCTGTGATCCCTGACCTGTTTTTATCCTCAGCAGTAGGTATGTGTGGCCCTTTTGTCCCCAGGTGGAACTACTGAATGTTGAAAAAAAAAAGAAGAAGAAGCACACTATACATGGAGTTCTTTCTTCTGATATTGTTGATGGCTTGGAAACCAACCATGGCAGATATTTTAAATCTCCTCTTTCTTCATCAGACTCCATTTTCATGTCTCCTGTCATGCAAAAGTAAAGAGGATTGCCCTGAAATCCCGACTTCTTAGAGGATTTGGGATGCACTTGTGTATCTGTATCAATAAGAAAACAAGCCAAAGAATGTGGAAACGCGAAGCCATCTGGCTGCAGGTCCACTCTCACACCGGTTCTAGGGGTCACCGAGAGCCCTCCAAGTCTCCAGCTCCAGCAGGAAACATTTGATCTCATCCAAGCAACTCCTGGACATGTATACTCAGCTACACGACTTGTCTCTGAACCAGGTGGCAAGAGAGTTAAATTGAGGAGCTTGAGGGAAGTGTTTAGAAACTGATTTTAGCATCCTAAAAGCTATCCAAGCTGGATGTGCTGTGATGAGCACACTTCGTTTGTTACATGTCCATTTCTAAGCAAATGAGCAATGTTTTTATTTAAATACACTCTCTGCGACTATTGAAAAGCCCAACAATGTCCCATGAAGGCTATAATGTCATTAGTACTCTAATTTCAGAAAGCAATTTGGTTTTCCTTCTAGTTTTTGGTTCATTTTTGTGTGCTGATTCAAATTTTATGTTCCAGGGTTAAAAAGATCAAGGCAGTCATTCCAGGCAAGATTACAAAAAAAAAGGAGGAAAAATTTTGAAAAATCAATGTAGGGATGGACATAGTAATGAAGGAAGTTATAATTTGAAAGAAAAAAACAAAGAGAAGAAAAGTATTGACAATAATACAGTCAGTCTGTTTTTTCATGAGTATGTGTCATGGGAAGTTTCTAGTAAGCAGTGTGGGAGGATTTTTGCACAATTCAGAAAGCCTTGGTAGAATCAGTCAAATAAATTAACACATTTTGGCAGTGTAGTGGAATGAGTTAAAGGAGGTTCCAGTGGATACAAACCAAGACAGATTCATAGACAGAGTGGGAGTTGATTTCTAATCTATATGAAGAGCATTCAAGGGACAAGTCAGATATCTAAAGCATTGGATCATGTGGACAGCAATGAGACATTAGTGCAAGATTTACAGATAAAGAACAGATCTTCAGAAAATTTGTATTTTGTGTTAATGAAAATCTATTAAAGTATAACTACATCTCTGATATACCATGAGTGGGACATACTAATAGTTAAAATAAAAGCTAAAATAAATCTCTGTGTCATCATTAAGTGTACATTGCTAGACAAACCTAGCAAACTAAGTCTGCCTTTACCCCTCCCCTCAAGAAGGAATGAATGTGTTTATATTTGTTTGTGGAAAACATTAAGGTCAATCCCAGTGGAAAATAAAAAGTACTGGATCCTCAAGTGTGGTGAGGCTTTTATCAACCACCCAGGTGTACTTCTCTCTGACCCTCCCATCTGGTGAGAAGAAAGCTGAGGAGCACATGGGAAGGTAATCACTTAAGCACATGCCCCAAGTTCAGAAGAGACTCTCATGAACACACACCAATATAGACCATCACTAAATGACTAGGTAAGTTAGTAGAGGCAAAACTTTCTCACAGGTAGCTATGGGTAATGCATCATATTGTTATAGTCTGAATGTCTGTCTCCTTTGATTTACTATCATAAAATCAGAACCCCAGTGAGATAGCAAGTAGGGCTTTGGAAGGTCATGAAGACAGAGGTCTTATAAAAGATTAATGTACTTATTGGCACAAGAGGACTCATTTATCCTTTCTACCGCTTGAAGACCTAGCAGGAAAGTTCCATCTATGGCCTAGGGAGTAGGAACACAGTAGGCTTTCACTCTGCTGTTTTCTCCTTCTTAAATCTACCACTCTCTTAAAAACTCCAAGGTTGCATCAAACCTTCCCTTCTATTAGACTCAAAATATCTCTTGAGAAAAAAAAACACATGATCAATTGAATTATTTCTCTTCTTTTAAAAATATATTATTTAAAAAATTAAATTGTAATAGCACTATTTCCCCTTTCTTTCTTACAATCCTGATATGGGATTCCCCTCTGTATGCTGTGAATACCACTGGTAAATAAACTGCTTTGAGTCTATAGCAGGGCAGAGCAGAGCTAGGTGGGGAAAACTAAACTGAATGCTGGGAGAAAGAAGGTGGAGTCAGAGAAGCCATTGTAGCCCCACCCCCCCAGACAGATGCCAGATGGAACTTTATGCAGTAAGCCACAGACACATGGTGATACACAGATTAATAGAAATGGGTTAAATAAAGATGTAAGAGCTAGCCAATAAGAAGCTAGAGCTAATAGGCCAAGCAGTGTTTTAAATAATATAGTTTCTGAGTGGTTATTTCGAGTCTTGACAACCTGGAACAAACCAATGCTCTCCCACATTTACCTTGCCCTGTTCCCTCTAAAATGCATAGCCTTTTTATCTTTAATAAACACACACACACACACACACAAACACACACACACACACACACACCACATTCAAAACTTATTGAGTCTTATTAGTGTTGCTTGTTTGTATATGAATTCAGGGCTGATCACTCAGCATTAGATAACCAATTAAAAGATTTATTCTGGGTGAAACAAATTCTTCCACTCTCAATATTGCTTAGCTGCCTGTTATTCTATCTGGGGGTGAGGCCCTATGAGAGTTTCCCCTCCCATGATAGTATGTCTATTTGCATTGTCATTGTTTAGGTCCTGTTTGAACAACCATATGGTTGAGATATCGTGGGTGGAGCTACTCTGACATTTCTAGGAGACACCGTTTTACAGCAGACTTCCTAGACATTTGGCTTTTTTAATCTTTCTGCTCCTTTTCTTTGATGTTCTATGAGATGAGTCTTAGATGCAAGAATTGTGTTGTGTCTGATTACCCTATAATAATTTTTTTTTGCATTTTGACGGCTTGTGGATTTCTGTTAACAGCTTCCATCTGCTTCAAAGAAGCTTCTTTGGTGAGGGGTAAGAGCTACACTTATTTCTGAACATTAGGAAAAGTATTTAAAATTCAGTTTGTGATGATTCTGGTTTAGGAAAGTGTTGATAGTAGGCTCTCCTAAAATCCAAGACTTCACTAGCTCTGGAGAGTTGGTAGGGGTGCAGTATCAGAAATGATTGCCTTTGCATTGAGGAGACCTTCAGTTCAATTAGACAACTGTTGGTTACTGCTGACACGAGTGCCCCTTTTGTGTCTTTCAGGACATCTTGCCATACTGGTCACTGTTGTGGTTCATAGGCACCACACGTTGGAGGGATACTTGGTTGCTTTCCTCACTTCACAGCTGGCATAGTAATTTCTGGTACTATGAAAGCTAGACCTTGAGAGAAGGCTTTCAGGTCAGATTCAGCTCGAATCCTCCAAGTCATGATCCAAAATACATGATTAGCAGCACTAGGGATTTATCTTTAACCTCTGGGAGGCAATTAAGGGCAGCAGTGTTAGCTTGTATTAATTTGGGAGTCTCTGGGACTCCCTTGACCAACGATTCAAACAGTGATTTTCATGCCCGATTTTGGGTTTTTCTTTAAATTATCCATGGCTCTTGAGGAAAGCATTGTCAGTTCAAGTGGTAGAATTTCATTCAAACTACATATATCTGTGTCTGTGTATGTGTACAAATACACTTATATATTTATGTGTGATGTGGGGTAAATAAAAGTAGTATGATTTATTATTGCTTTTCAACTGTTTTTAGTGTTGTTTTCCCTTGTCTCTCCCTCTCATGTATGGTGACCTCCCTCCCTAGTTGACACTTACCTCAGAATTTTCCATTCTTCCTTTATGTACTTCATAGCCTTCTATTTCTTTCTTGAGCACTCCTTTCCCCCTAGTCCCTGCAGGATCCTTTCAAAGGATGAAACATGATAGTATACATGAAAGCTGAGCATGCCACAAGTTGTATTAAAAATACTCAGTACATGTTAGCAAAAGTTTTGCTGTAAGATTCAGCTCATTTCAAAATATTATAGCCTATTATTTTTAAATTTAGTTTCTTAAAAATTTCATTTGCATCCATGATGAAAACAAGTTTCTTGCAGGGGAAGATGTCATAAAAATTGAAGACCTGAGTTAGCTCCTGCCTCTGAGAAAAGTGCAGAAAAGAACCTTGTTTTCTTATCTAAAGAAATGTTAAACTACTGTGCTTCTGCAGGAATGTAAAACAACAGCCAAGAAGACCAGCCTTCACAATGCTAAGGTCGAATATTGTGTATGGACAGATGGAGATGCTACAAGAGAAGTAACCTGGAAGTAATAGAATGTTAAGCATGGGGGAGGAGGAGAAAGACAAGACTTCAGAGATTGCTTCATCTAAGGGGGTCAGTCCTGACTATGTTTGAGGGAGCAACCACAACTGTGGAAGGACATAAAAGCAACATTGAGCAATCCTAGCTTGAAGTAATCAAGAGTTCATTGAGGTTCACGTGCTCTCCATCATAAAATGTACACAAAAGTGTTCTAAGGAACAAATAGACAGGGGCTGCTTTTCATATGTCTTATGTGCATGCATTTGAAGGATTAATAAAGGTACCGATACAAACAGCTTCTTTATTCAAAATTCTCATGTCATATTTATGAGTTCAGAAAACAGACACATCCCTGATGTCAAAAATGCAAGGTCAATGTGTTAAAACCGTCCTTGCTTAATTTGCAAAGTGGCAGCAATGCCACTGTCGATTATCTGTTGAGTCAAATAGCAAAGCTGATGGAGTAGACATCCTTAAGTAACAGGAATACAGTTATAATGACAGGAAAGAAGTCTATCAAAGGCTAAACATCTCCCAAAAGTCCATCATGCAGTGTTCCATGATGAAGCCTAATGCAGGTTGGATAGCCAGAGAACCCAATCAACTCTTGTCAACAGGCCTGTGATGATAAATGAAGACAAAGCCACTGGGTCTGGGATGATGGCTTCTTGGGGCTCATCTTGAAGTGCTTCGGTGAGGTCTGTTTTGTTTTCCTCTGCTTGGGATCATTTCTTTTGCCACTCCAGCTATGTAAAGATAATAATCGCACCAATAGAACTGGTGACCTCTCACCTTTTCTCCCTTTGATACAGTCTCATTTTCTAGTAAAACCATGACAAATGTCTCTTCCTCTACCGTCAGTAAACTAGCAGAGAATCTGTCTGTTATACTTAATGTGCCTACCCCCAGAAGTCATTGGTATTTAGTTTGGATTTCTCTGAACGGGGTGAACATTATATCTCTAACCTAAGAAAAAGCTTTGCTCCTTTGCAGCATTGGTGGAATTAAATTTGTTTTCACAGCTGGTTGTACTTGGAGAAGGGTTAGCCGCCCTCTTGAAGGTTCTACCACAGCAGTTCATCACCAAATCTGCTGTGTGCTGGGGGCTTTGAGCTGTTAACGGGAGGCACAGAGGGAAGCCCAAATTAATCATTTAGGATTTATTTATTCTTTTTTCCATCATAGAGTAAAATGAGCACATGCCAACATTTCCAGGGCCAAACCTGTCTTGATGATGTGAGGGCTGATCACTGACTCCTTCTATCTATCTGCCAGTAGGCCCAATCTAAGGACTAGTACACCACTATACTTAAAAACTGCTTGTAATTTACAGTTCGTTTTCCCTATTTTTGGCCTTAGTTGTTCGCTATAAATCCAATGTGTTAGAGATGTTTATGGTACCATTTTATAGGTGGGTAAATCATCTCTCACAGAGGGCTTTGTGGTCACAGAACTGGTAACTAACAGGTGAGCGTCTTGAATTCCCACCTCCCAACCTTAATACCAGAGAGGAGACATAGCACACAGGGTATTATCTGTTATAAAGAATTGTCTGGGTGGCTCCATTTTCCCCAAATCATATATTGGAACCCAACCCTTACAGTATGGAGTAAAGCTGTATTTATAACTGAGATGGGTATTCTTAAAAAAGAGGCCAAAACAAGAAATGTTTATTGCTCATAAACTACTTAATCTAAGGTATTCTGATACAGAAACCCGAGTGGACTAACACATACCCCAACTCACTTGGATGCTCTGGCTTTTTCATAGCAAGACTAAGAACTGTCACTGTCCTACCACTCAGTTTTTGAGCCAGAAGTTTTATTGAGTACTAACTAGCCCAAGGAATATGCAAATGAGCAGCTACTTTGAGATCTGTTTTGGGAGAACAGCCAAACAGATACACTGATAGTAGAGAATGTATATTTTGGTGTGGGAGAGTGTATGGGGTGCTACCTCATAACATGGAGAAGCCTATAAAGGAATCAAGATTGAGTTTAAGGTGTGTATCAGGAAACAGGGTGAGGAAACCAAATTACTGTATATAGATAAATAATTACACGAAGTTAAGGAGTAATTGCATTTAAGACTTTGGGAAGAACATAGAGCTTGATGAAACATTTTAGATATTTTTTAAAGATTTATTAATTATATAAAAACATACCAGAAGAGAGCGCCAGATCTCATTATAGATGGTTGTGAGCCACCATGTGATTGCTTGGAGTTTAAATCATGACCTCTGGAAGAGCAGCCAGTGCTCTTAACCCTTGAGCCATCTCTCTAGCCTCCACATTTTGGATTCTCTATGAATGAATGTTTAAGGTTACATACTGTGCAAATAAAGCAATAAATGTTGTGGGAAGCTGGAAGTCATATGGAACCTAGAATCAAAACAAGGGAGAAGAATGAAGGGCAAATTCTAGGGATTAAAGAGAATTTCTAAGCTCACATGACATGACTGAGAATAAGAGTTTCAAAATGTATTCGATTTCCCCTTCCCAGGGAGATCCATGCATCCCCCTTTGAGCTCTCTTTGTTTCTTACTCTCTGGATCTGTGGACCATACCATGATTATCATTTACTTTACAGTTAATATCCACTTATAAGTCTAAGTGAATTCACATCATATTTGTCTTTCTGCATCTTCATTACATCATACAAGATATTATTATTTATTTACTTATTGATTGATTGATTCTTGTTTTTTTGAGACAGGGTTTCGCTGTGGCTTTGGAGCCTATCCTGGAACCAGCTCTTGTAGACTAGGCTCACCTCAAACACAGAGATCTCCCTGCCTCTGCCTCCCAAGTGCTGGGATTAAAGGTGTGCTCCACCACCACCTGGCTCTTTTCTAGTTCTATTTCCCTTTGAATTTCATGATGCCATTGTTTTTGACAGCTGAATTATACGCTGTTGTGTAAATGTACCACATTTTCTCTATTAATTCTTCAGTTGAAGGACATCTAGGTTGTTTCTGGTTCCTGGTTATTAGAACAAAGCTTCAATGAATATGGCTGAGCAAATGTCCTTGTGGTAAGACAGAGAAGATTCTTTGGGTATATGCCCAAGAGTGTTTTGGCTGAGTCTTGAGGTAAATCAGTTTCCAGTTTTCTGAGGAGCGGTATTGACTTTGTGAGTGAATAAGAAATGGGTGTGGGTGGGAACAGAAGGAATCAGGTTGGGGTGGATGGAGACAATACTAGGAGAGGCAACTGAAATTCAGAGGCATTTGGAAAGGCATTGTAGGTACCTAGTGCAGTGGAAATTCCCTGGAATCTATGAGAATGACACTAGCAAAGTCTCCTAGTAATAGGGGATACATAGTTTGAGCTGGACCCTTTCTATAACCAGGAAAGGCTCCCAGTGGTGGTACTGGGACACCAACCCAGCATCAAAACCTTTGACCTATCATCTGTCCTGTCTGTAAGATGTGCTGGGGAAATGGAGGTGCAGAATTTATGGAAATGACGTACCCATGACTATTGCAACTTGTGGCTTACATCACAAGAAGAGTCCAGGCCTAACATTGGTGGGAATAGCCAGGAACCAGAGGCAGGACAGCTCAGAGATCCAGAATAGAATCACACATGACTGGAAAAAAGTCAATGAAATGATTTCTAATGTTGTTCTGCTGTACTAATAGATCAGTGCCTAGTACAATGCCCAGTTATCATCAGAGAGGTGCCATCCAGTAACTGACGGGAGCAGATGCAGAGATTCATAGGCAAACACTAGGTAGAGACAAGGGAACCCCTCAGAAGAAGGGGGGAAGGATCATAGAAGCCAGAGGGGTTGAGGACACCATGACAACATGACCCACAGAATTAACTAAGAAGGGCTCATAGGGGCTCACAGAAACTGAAGTGACAAACATGGACCATGTATGTGTCTGTGCTAGGCACTCTGCATTTATGTTATGGTTGTATTTCTTGGTGTTCTTGTGGAACTCCCAACAGTGGGGGTGGGATGTGTCTCTGACTCTTTTGCCTGCATTTGGTAACCTTTTATTCCTACTAGGCTGCCATGTCCAGCGACAATATGAGGGTTTGTGTCCAGTCTTATTTTATCTTGTTAGACAAATTTTGGTTGCTATCCCAATGATGTGGCCTGCTCTTTTTTCTTTCTTTTCCTTTCTTTTCTTTCTTTCTTTCATTTCTTTCTTTCTTTTTCTTTTTTTTTCAGGGAAACAGGAGAAGCGGATCTGGTGGGGAGGGGAATGGGAAGTCAGAGAGGGACTGGGGGNCTTTCTTTCTTTCTTTCTTTCTTTCTTTCTTTCTTTTCTTTCTTTCTTTCATTTCTTTCTTTCTTTTTCTTTTTTTTCAGGGAAACATAGGAGAAGCGGATCTGGTGGGGAGGGGAATGGGAAGTCAGAGAGGGACTGGGGGGGTGGATAGTGAAGAAACAAGGGTCAGGATGTAATCTTTGAAAGAAGAACAATTATTATTTTTTTTAAAAAGTTTCAAAATGTGAAGAGCCATTATCCAAGTCCAATACTGCTGTTGAATCCAGCCTAATATAAGTGGAATTGTGACTGTAAAATTATGTATCTAGAGGCATATTATGTCTTAGCCATTGAGGACATCTGTGCAGAAAAGGGTAAGTAGAGGCTACACTACATGACTCTTTCAAGGCATTTTGTTGTGAAAGAGAGCAGAGTAATGAGGCACATGCTGATAATGTATCATATGAAGAACTGTGTATTTGAAATATTACCGTTTGCATGTAGTAATCTTTCCAAATTAAGGAGGTGTTTAATTCCTTTTAATGAACCAAGTCTTTACAATCTGGCGGTGTGTACTTCATGCTCAGAACTGTGTAAATCATACTAGTCACATTAAAGTGAAGAAAGGCCACACTTAGCTAGAACCTGAGCTATGAGATGGGACCAGAGACAGATTTGGGAAGCCTGCTCATAGTCTGTGGGATCATTTGAAGAGTAGAAGCTACCTCTGGTATATTTCAGAAAGAACTAGCTCCTGTTTCAGATGAGATGGACTGTTATCTGATCCAATCACTTCATTCTTATTGTATTATTTTAAATACATTTATTTTGTATGATATTTTTTCTCTTTCATATCTTCCAAAGTCTCTACTAATATAAGAACTTTTTCATGTGACGGTTTATGCTGAATTTGACGTAAGCAGTTGTGTGTGGCATTGGAGGTGGTTTCTATGTAAGAAAGAGAAAAGCAAACCAGGTGGGGTAGTTCACACCTTAACACCACAATTTGAGGCTATGACTGAAAGATCATGAGTTTGAGGCAAGTATGGGCTATAGCGGGAAGCGTTGTCTCACAAACAAGAGGAGAAAGAAAAGGAAGAGGGGGAAGATGAAGATAAACAACAAGAGCTACACATTGTCATGTCAGTAATGTAAAAACGTATGGATAACTGTGGAGCATAAGCAAGTATCAATTGAAGAACTACCAGAGGAGGCATTCATGCACAGTTCTTTAAAGTTTTTTGTCTTTTTGTATTCAACTTACATCCTACATGGGGGAAAGATATGATTTCTAAGTCTGGTAGACAAGGTTGTTTTCTATGAGAATCTGAAGAGTCATCACAGATATGAAGAGGTTCAGGTCATAGTTACAAGGAGAGCTGGGTCCAGAAGTTCAACAAGACTCAATCAGAGTGTATTGAAAAGCATAATGAAACTACTTCAGTCAAAATAATCTCCAAAATTAAAAATACATAGGTCAACAAATTCTAGTCATTGTGTTCATTCATTTTGACTAATATTGGCATTATTTACTAATTCTGCATTTCAGTGATTTGGTAAATGTTTATCAAATGTCATTGTGCTGATCCCTGGCTATGCTTTGACAATATGAAAATGATTGACAGTGCTAATTTTCACAGCTCCAAAACTACATGGAGAAATGAATAACCTGACATTCAGGCAGAAGGTGACATGTTTCTCTACAATAGCTGGCAGAGTATGTCAGAGGAGATTGATGTAACTTTTAAATATGAAGGATTTAGCACAATATTTATGGTATAACGTTTAGTAATGTTTCATTAGTGAAAGAAATAGTGCATTTTTGAACAAATATTTTGATAAATTGTGAATGTTTTTATTTTTTACTCCATTAATCCATATACCCTTCACTGTTCAAATGCACTTGTGACCTTGTTCCAGCTGAATGGGCCAATCAGTTTATTTCTTTGGGTGTGTGCCAGAAAGCTGATTGCAGTGTATTGCTCCAAAATATTTATATGTCAAGTGATGAGAAAAAAATAACCTAATTACAGGCTGAGTAAAAATTCAGCTGGTGTGGCCAGGATTGAAATAAGAAGGAAGTCAAGAAAGAAGGGGGGCAAACAAAGTGCGAGGGAGAAGTAAAACAAGAGGAACCTAGTGACAGAAGAACCAAGCCAGAGGACAGGGTCTGTGTGTCCAATCCGGCCTTGTTTCTATCTGGATAAATAAATTAATACACCAATGACAAATTATCCATGCTTCTATACTTGTTGAAGGGAGTTGGAACTATAGAAAGGGAGTAAAACCACATCAACCCTACAGAGAAAGTTTGAATATGAGTTATTGAATGAGCTCAAGAGTTTTCAAAAGGTAAACACAGAGATAAATGCAAAACTAAATGTGATTATGTAAGAATATTTGCATATTCAGGAATGTGCCCAATTTTTGTACATTAAGTCAGCCTGGAAGCAACAAAACCCAATCAGCATGATATATGTGGACATAAAATCTTTTTTTTTTAATTTTTAAATACTGTTTGCTGGTGTGGGAAGTCCTTCTGTCTATGTGTTGCCTTTATTGGATAATGAATAAATCTGTTTTTGCCAGTGGCTTAGCAGAGTAGAGCTAGACAGAGAAAACTAAACTGAATGCTGGGAGAAAGAAGTCAGAATTGAATAATACCATGGAGCTGCCAGAGGAGAAAGAGGCAAGATGCCAGGTGGAACCTTGCCTGTAGGCCATGAAACTCGTGGTAAAATATAAAATAATGGAAATGGGTTAAATCACGATGTTATAGCTAGGCAATAAGAATTTAGAGCTAATAGGCCAAGTAGTGATTTAAATAATATAGTTTCTGTGTGGTTATTTTGGGGCTGAGAAGCTGGGAACAAACAAGCGGCTACCTACAACAGTTCTCTGTGAATAAGAATACAACTTATTGGGGTAAATGGAAGATTATAGGTTTGGAACAGTGAAAATAGATACTAGCTGTTGAGGGTCAACTCATGGTCATATAGTAAATTATAATGCTCTGGGTGGCACAATAAGCAAATATTTCACCCAGCAGTAATGGTGCATGCCTTTAATCTCTGTGAGTTAGAAGTTAGTCTGGTTTACAGAGCTAGTTCCAAGACAGCCAAACCTAAATAAAGAAACCCTGTCTCAAAAACTTTAAAATAAAAGTGTGCTCTTCTTTTACAGTAAAATAACCTGCACTTTAGTTTTACTACAATATTATAATTTAGAGTCTATATTTAGTTTTCTTGCTTTCCAATTGATTTTGTAAAGAATTTTATATTTGAGTATTGCATTCACATAATTTCCTATCCTACCTCTTCCCTTCAACTTCTCCCCATGCCCCAATTCATGACATCTTCTTTTAAAAGTTATTGCTAGATTAATACATGTAAATACAGCATGCTGAATTAATTCTGTGCTATCTATATGCTTATGTGATTTTGCTTAGGGTTAGCTACTAAAGATTAGATAAACTGTTGGTGTGCTCGCTCCCAGATAAGACCAATTCTCCCTCTCTCAGCAGCCACTGACTCCTTACAGCACTTTATGTAGTGGTAGGTATTGGTGAGAGTTCTCCATGGTGACAATGTGCAGCTCTGGTATAGGTGACAATATTTTTGAGATTTCATAGATGTACCTTCTCTATCATATATAAAAGATAGTAGCATCTCACAGCAGAAAACCTGAATCTTTGGCTCTTCCTGCTTCTTCATCTTTGAAAATATTTCATCTTCTTCATCTTCCTGCTTCTTCATCTTTGAAAATATTTCCTGAGCCTTAATATAAGAGTTGTGTTGTAGAAGCATCAATTGTAGATTCTGAACATTCATGGGGGTTCTCTGCATTTGACCAGTGTAGACATCTTTAATGGTCCATGTCTGTGAGAAAAAGAAGCTTCTTTGATGAAGGGTGAAACTTAGGGAATAGCAAACAATAATACAGCAACCACCTCCTATCTGAGGATGGAACCTGGAACCTCCTTGAAGAGTCATTTGTGTGAGTTCATATAGGAAGGCTGAAGAAGATGGAGCCTGGTGTCTACTGGTGATGGCAGTACCCATACACATCCTCAATCAGGAAGAGTGAAACTTGTTCACAGTAGGTAGGTTTTTCACGTTTATCCCACCAAACACCCCAGCATAGAAGATGATAGGTACCTCCTGCATTCAAGGTGGGTGTTACTTTCTCATGTTTGTCTCCTACATGCTAATCCTCTCTAGAAACACTTTCACAGACACATCTAGAAATTAAATTGGCTTTTACTGCTTCTCAAGGCATCTTTCGATCCAGTAAAGTCAACAATCAATATGCATAATCTCGTTTAGATAGTCACAAGCTCCAGAGAAAGTTGGAGAAGGCAAATCAGCACCTTAGCAGCATTTTGATATAAAACTGACATTAATAGCATTTCTCCTTTCTCAAAACATTTATTAGTGGAGAACAAAAGAAAAATTATTTTCCACTTACTCTAAAAAGTCAGCAAGTAAGTATAAAGTTCATTTTGAATTTACTGTAGAACAAGGTCAACTTATTTAGAGAGTAAATTGAGAGCCCAAAGGATAATTTAAACTTTTTAAGAAAACAATTTATATTCTTTATTTATAAAACATTGTTTAAGAATTTTGTGGAATTTCTGAATATAAAGGTTTGATTTTATTTATTTTAAGAATTTCTGTATGTGTGTAAGCTCGTGTGCAGGTTTGTGTATGTAAGTGCAGTGCCTGAAGGTACCAGAAGTAGGCATCAGATTCCTTGGAGTTTGCCATACATACAGGTGTTAGTAGCAGAACTATCATCCTTTGCAGGAGCAGTCTGAGCTTAAGACTGTTGAAATATCTACCCAGCCTCACATTTGAACAGAAATTTAATTTAAAGAGCATGCAAAGAATACCTACTTGTGGACAAGTTCAGCATTACATTTATTCTAATATGTGCCCTATGTTAGGCATTAAAGAAGCACTCCTTTATGCTTTTTATAAAAGGACCCCTACTGCCTGAATAACATATACCAAGACATGGTCATATATTATAGATAAAAGTGGTTTTTCTGAATTCTTGTGAATTAATTTTCCTTCCATTATTTACATATAAATTTTCTATGGAGCTTGAATTTTTCAATTTTCTCAAATACAAAGTTAAATCACTAGACTTTACATTATTTCAAGGATTCATAAAGCTTGTAATTGAACTGCTCTCTTAGATATCTTGGAGTTATAAATAAAACAACAGAGCAAGTATCTTAAATATCAAAGGAAATGACAGTAAGTGCCTTACTTGCTAGGACATGGGACATGATAATTTGCAATGGATCTTTGTAGACAGATTCATTTTATAAAATCATAACCAAAGCTATTTCATATAAGTAAATCTGTCTTTTGTCTAACATTGAAAAGTTTACAAGGATGTTAAAAAGATAATCTAATAATGACCATCCAATCAACCATGTGATTTGGACAGGGAAGGAAGGTAGACCTTGTCCCATATTCCTTCATTGGGTTCAGAAATGGTTCTTCAATGAGAGTTAGTAGTAGATGCTAGGTGATAAGAATAGCTCATAGAAATGCCACCGTTCAAGCTCACTTTTTATGATACTGATTCAGATATGTCTACCCCAGAATTAATTTGATTTTCTAGTTTATTCATTATGTTTTTATCTTTATACAAAATTCCTAATGACTACTATATATCATGGAATATATTATTCAATATTCTGTGGAACTGCATAACTTTCTAGTTATCACAAGTTTTCTTATCTATTGCAGTTGTAGCTGCAATCATCTTCAATTTATGATTAATGTACAAGATTTGAAATAATGCCGGTCAAAATAGTTATTCCACAGCAAAGCCTGAATTGAAACCTAGGATAATTGGATCCAGAACAGACTTGTAAAGTTTCTCACACAGTTTCCTTAGCAACCAAATGGCCATTTGGGGTCTCCTGTGCTCTGCAGTTACTAAACACTTTCACTTCCTATGCATCTACATATACACTCTCTTAGCGTGCCAAAGCAACACAGGACTTTACATGTTTAGTAATAGCCATAAGTTAGATAGAAACTGATCAGTCACAAATACACTGTGGCTCTTCAGTTATTTTTTGAAAATTCTTCTTTACTCTTGCTTGGAAGGTCAGGACTGGCTGAGTAGAGATTTTTGAGTCTCATCCCTTCTCTCTGAATCAGCACGAGTTCCAGGCAACCTCCCTTATGTACAATTCCATTGCTGCTGTTTTCTCCCAGGTGTCACTGTGGTCCTGTGTGGTCTCTGTAAGCCTCAGCCTTCATATGCAGAAAGGTCCTCCAGTCCTCCAGTCCATGGTCTTTCAGCTACACTGGGGAATTAAAGCAGGAACCAGAAGGGTGAGTTTAGTTAGTGTTCCTCCCTGTGCTTATGAGGTGGTCAGTGCACTCTCCTTGAGAATCTGGGAGAGAGCAGAGGAAGGGAAATCATGTTGTCATTATTAGACAAGTTTATTCTGTCATCTCAGGGAGGCTTAAAAATCCTCTGTAAGGTTTTGCATAATTTCTGCACAAATATTTCAGTATGCTACCCAGTTTTCTTTTCACATTACTTAGGATAACACTACCCTAAATCTGCAGCTGCTGCTCACTGACTCACCACAGTCCCTACATTCCTTGTAACACCTGTTTCATTTGGCCATCTCCTTCCTCTTCTCTATATACCTGGCCCTCTGTCTTACGAAACCCTTACACACCACTGGATTTCTAGGACACTCTCACAAATGAGTGTAAGAAGAGCAATAACTTGTTCACATTTGTAGTTCTTTAAGACAGAGTCTGAACACTGGGGATTGCAGCAGCTGGACTCCTGCTGGACACTCTTCCTCTGATGTCTTCAGTGGCTCCCCATTACTGACACAGAGCCTTGACATTCTCTCCCTTCAGTGCTTCCAGGGCTTGCCAAGCCTGGCCCAGTTCTGACATCTCTCAGCACCATCCCTGAAGTTAGCTCATTATTCCTCAGGGTTGGGAGGTTGGTTTCTTGTCCTCCCTTAGATGCTAGATGTTTTCAGGAATCATTTTGTGATTTTTTTTTAAATCTCAGTTTCTTGGGGAACTTTTTCTGTCCAACTGTTTTATTTTTGTTTGTTTGTTTTGTTCTGTCACTTTCTTGAGTCTGAGCAGCTGTCATGATTAGTTACTCACTTTGGCATGTGTGCTCATGATTTTTTTTCTTTGTAATTTAGGTTTTTGTCTTCTTCAGAACAGCATGGGACTTACTCATAGTGCTCACAAGGTGCAGAACTTCCGGTGCTTGGTGAATGAAATATTCATAGGATGTCTCCTATGGAGGACTTGTATGAACTCTAAACATAGAATGTAAAAAATATGAAGTACTGTTGAGAGCATAGCAAGAGGACAGAGGACAATTGAATATTTGAAACTTTCCCAAGAGGACAGAAGACAATTGAATACTTTAAACTTCCAACTGAAAGGGCGGGGCAGATGGTTGACTAAGTAAAGCATTTGCTGTACAAACCTGAGGACTTGAGTTTGATCCTTAGTACTCATATAAAAGTTAGACTTGGTGGCACACACCTGTAATCCTCTGCAGGGAAGATGGAGATGGGCACATCTCTAGTGATTTCTCTGGTAGCTGCTTAGTTGAATTGGTGAGCTGCAGATTAAATGAGAGATCTTGTCTCAAAAGAGTAAGATAGAGAGTTAACTGTAGGAGGAAGGGTCGCTTGTTGGTCTGGCCACCCGGCTAGCTTAGACCCGAAATAACCACCAAGAAACTATATTAATTAAAACACTGCTTGGCCCATTAGCTCTAACTTCTTATTGGCTAACTCTTACACCTTAATTTAACCCATTTCTATTAATCTGTATATCACCAAGAGGTCGAGGCCTACAAGCAAAGTTCCGGCATGTCTGACTCTGGCGGAGACTCCATAGCATATCCCAACCCCACCCTTATTCTCTCAGCATTCATTCCAGCTTTCCCTGCCTACCTAAGTTCTGCCTTTCTATGGGTCCAAAGCAGTTTCTATATTCATTAATCAATCAAAGCGACCCATAGACAGAAGGACTCCCACACCAAGTAACTGAGGAAGTCAACTGAAGTCAGCCATTGACCTCTATGTACAAATGTGCACACATACTTATATGTGCATAAATATACAAACATGTACACAACCATACACAGATATTGCTATAACTATAATTTGAAAAAACAATGCCAGATGGAGAGAGGGAAGAAGAGAGATAGGGAGAAAGAAGAGAGAGAGAGAGAGAGAGAGA
>LOEQ01009021.1:0-21795 GCA_001685075.1 Bramus lutescens | reverse complement strand
AGAGAGAGAGAGAGAGAGAGAGAGAGAGAGAGAGAGAGAGAGAGAGGGAGGAGGCATGCAGGGTTGCTGAAGGGACAAAGCTGATAAAGTTGTCAGGTCTCTGAGCCGGTCAGAGTACTGCCTGAATACTGGCAAGTGCATCCTGCCAAGTGATAGGATTTCATAATGCTTGAATGCTAATAGACATGCACAGGCACATACATATGTACACAATAAAAAGTAGAAGAAAATTACAATCAAAAATGTTGATGAGTGTAGGTTTGACAATTTTGTGGCTTTGTGCTGGGAGGCACTCCTCACAATGAAGCTGGGAAAATCAGCTTTACAAGCTCAAGAGCCAATCAAGAGGATTGAGTTTTGTAAGAATGTTAAACAACAAAAAATTGGCCATGTGTAAAAATCTCTGAGTGATTGTGAATACTACTGGGAGACTGTTGAGAACTCAAGAAAGAGCAAACAATGATAAGAAATCGTTCTGTAGAGACAGGGCTGAGCTGAGAAAAATTCACAACTGCTGATTTTTAACATATTTTCATTCCCCAAATATTGTGAAAATTAGAAGCCTTGCTGGCTTAAAGCATAGAGGACAGAGTGGAAACAATCTAAAGACTGAGAATTAGTGGAGAATTTCCCAGAATCAAGGGGAATGTGAGCAAGTAAACAGAACCTTCAGCTAGATTCACTGTACAAATGTATGCCAATGATTTGATGAATGATATATATGAAAGAGGGGCCTAAGGGACCTGGTTAGATCAGCAGCTGGAGCTGTATACAGTATGGAGACTCTGGTTGTTTTATAATATGGAAGACAGAAAAATTTCCATTTGGTTTCCCACAAGGTAACTGTCTCCTAGATGTAAATAATCAGAATCATATAAGACAATAGAAAGTAGGCCTACAACAGTATCTGCATTGTTAAGACAAAAAAATTGAAAGAGTAAATGAAGTCATACAGAAACAATAACATGTTATTCATCTGGAAACAAGGAAAGCCCAAAGAAGGAGATGTTAAACACACCAGATGATGCACCTAGAAGACAAAGAATATATTATAGATGTGTTCTTTTATTTTCTTTCACATGTATGTATGTGTACATGTGTGTTCTTCAGAACCCATGTAAATTCTGTATAAACTTGGTACACAGAAGTCAGGAGGTCTCTGGAGCAAGATGACTATCTGGACCAATCAAATACACACACTTTGGTTTCAATTGAGAGACTGTACCTCAATATATAATCAATTGAAAGGACTTCTCTCATCAACTTTTGGTATGCACATACATTTACGGCATCAAGATTACACTACATTTATTTGGGTCTGAGTTTATGAACTCTGAGTCTCACACCTATGCAGCAAATGGTTTCACCAATGAACCATCTACCTAACCTTCAATATGTTCCTGAAATGAAAAGAGGGGCTAGAGAAATGGCTCACCAACTAAAGGAGCTTGCTGCTCTTCCAGGGGACCAGAGTGTAGCTTCCAGCATCAAAGCGGGGGCAGCTTACAACTGCTTAGAACTCCAGAGCCACAAGATCCAATGCCTTTTTCTGGCCTCTTCAGAAACATTTGAACTTGTGGTATGCACACATATGTGCACATACACACATACAATCCAAAGATGCACACACATAAATAAAATACATCGTAAAATAATAAAATAAATGCTAAAAATCAAAAAAGAATAACTCCAATGAAAAATAAGAACTTTTGAATGAAGAAGTGGAACTTACAAATAAATTAATGAAAACTTACTTCTGAAGTAGAAATTCTGTAGCTAGATAAGAGAAGAATGTTCTGTGAGTTTAGAGGTAAAAGAACAGAAATTACTTCAAAAGACAGATAAGAGGAGAAGCTCATCTTACCAAATATTAGTAGATTTAGTTTAAAAACAGTACCATTCAGTAGCCTATGGATACACACATTATTTTCTGAGTAAGAACTTGCAGAAAAATGACAGTGCTGGACAATTGACAGTGTGTAGTAATATTGGTCCCAAACTGTCATACTCCTGTATCTAGGTAATATGTAAATCCTAAGGGAAGTACATCACAGAACACATGGCTTTTATTCTCCTTTCATTAGGAGTCCTTTGGCCAGATATGGACTTGTGGAAAAGAACCCAAAAAGATTGTACAAATGTTTGACTTTGAATCCTGCTAATATGTGTCCTCTACCATTTCCTTGAGATTAACTTTCTGGGCTTGCCAGCACTGGAAGGAGGATGAAAGGCATGAGCAGAGCTTCCTTGGTTAAGTGGTCCTATCAGCCCACACTAGAGAAAGCCCATCCTAACCTCTGAGAGGATGGCAGACTTCACATTATGTCAACTTAACACAAACTCAAGTCATTTTCTCAACTGAGAAAGTGCCCCCATAATATCTGTTCATAGGCTAAGCTACATTTTCTTGAATAACAATTGATATGCTGGGCCCACCGCACTGGAAGTGGTGCTTGGACAGGTGATCCTGGATGGTACAAGAGATCAGGCTCAGCAAATCATGGTGAGCAGGTCCGTAAGCACCATTCTTTCAGAATTTCTGCACCAGGTTCGGCCTCCAGGTTCCTACCGTGACTTCCTGCCCCGACTTCCTTGGATGATGAGTTACAAGCTGAAGGGTGAAATAAACTCACTCCTCCCAAGTTATTTTTGGTTCTTTTATTTTTGTCACAGAAATAGAAATCTTAACTAAGGCAAAAGAAATATATGGGTCCAGTCAAAGCCAACAGTCACTCAGTTGATTACAGATCAATAGTCAGCGGCACCTTGCACAAGACACGCTTGTAAATAATAATAATTAATGCTAGTTATATGCTAGTAGATGGATCGTTATTAATTTATTTTAAAATTGAAAGCTAATATTTTATGAATTTATCACGTGGAATAGTGTTTTGAAGTATACATTGAGTGTAGAACAAACAACTCTAGAAAATGAACATATTCTTTTCTTCAAATATTGTCCCATTTGCTTTCTATTGCTGTGATAAAGACCAGGAACGAAAACAACTTGGAGAGGAAATGACTTATTTTATTTTTATCAACGTTTGTTGTGTAGGGCAGTAAGGGTAAGAACTCAAGGCAGGATCATGGAGGCAAGAGCTGAATTTGAGGCCATGGAGAAACACTGTTTGCTGGCTTGACTTCCATGACTTCCTCAACTTGCTTTTTTATACCACGCAGGATCACCTGTGCAGGAGGCACCATATCTATCACTAATCAAGAAAATACCCTGCAGACTTGCCTACCAGTCAATCGGATAAAGGTATTTTCTCAGTGGAAGTTCCCTCTTCCTAGATGGCACTGGCTTATGTAAAATTGATAAGAAGTTAAAAAAAAAAACAGACAGTTGTCACTTTTGTGGTAAAAGCAGTTAACACCGACTTTCTACTTCTTTTCTTTTTTAAAAATTTAATTATTATCTATGTTTGTGTGAGTATCGCTCTGTGTTAGCTTGATATGCACAGTTATATACAGAGGTTACAGCAGGTACCTATAGAGGCTAGAACAGGGCATTAGATCTCTTGGAAATGGAGTTGCAGCTGCCTGGTGTGGGTCCTGGAAACTGAGCTTCCTATGGAAGAGCACTGAACTCTCTTAACCACTGAGCTGTGTCTCCAGCCCCCTTTCTCCTGTCTCCCAACAGAATATGTTAACAATATGTCCCATGTTGTCATACAGATATCCTACACATATTTCTACTGAACTGAAATTTTGTGTCTTTTAATCAGTATCTATGCTCTCCTTCAATTCCCCAGTCCTTTACAGCTATTATTTACTTTTAGAGATAACTTTAGTAGGTTTTCCTCTCTTAAAACAGAACTTTGAGGTAGATTTGTTCCAAACAGCTAAGAATACAGTGTTTTAAACATGATAGACATTCATGTTTACTACATTGCTTGACAGTTTTTATTATATTGACACCCTGATGAAGGAGGTACCATTGTTGTCCTTAAATTTTTCAACAGTTCATTTGCAGATAAGAAAATGGACCCCAAATGTTATTAAACTTGGCAAAGTCATATGGCTGCAATGAAAAGAAGGCAGGATTCAAGTCTAGTCAGCCTGCATCAGATCTGCTATGCATATAAGAGTTTGTGTCAAAGAAGTCTTGTCTGTTACAGATTTTTCTCTCTCCAAATTGTCAGGACGGCATGCTGAGAAAGCAACCAAAAATAAACCATGCCGAAGAAATGTAGAACTTTTCTCAAATATGTTATAACAAGACATGTCTTTTTAATCTTTCTCTTTCCCTACACACCACTGACATACATACACAAAACACCCTAATACAAATACTTAAAGTAATGAAATACCAACTTCGATGTGTGTTTACATTCAGAGCCAGAGTGTGCCAGGAAAAACATGAGCCTGCTGCTGCGACTGGACATTAGCTCCTGGGTCTTAGTGTTGAGGCCCACTTGCTGGTTGTCATCATCAACATTTTAAATTTTGTCCCCTACTTACATCCTTCATCACTGCCTAAAATAAGTGGGAAAAATTAAAAGTTATCCATCCTTTCTGATATATGTGACGGGGAAGAGTCTACAGGTTGGGATGTAGGTTAGACTCAACCTTGTCTATGCAACCTGCTCACTCCCTGCTCCATTGAAAAGCTTGCCAAACAGCACAGAAGCCGCATGTACCACCCATTATGTGAGGCAGAGAACTAAGACAACTTGCTCAAAAAAAAATTCTCAGTGTGGGAATCAGGGCTAAAGACAAAAACAAAATAATTCAAAATTAGAATCGGGGAAAGTCATATTTACCTATTGCTCCAATTTTTTAAAATTTTTTCTTTCTATTTTTTTTTAAATTTTACATGCCAAGCACAGTTCCTCCTCTCCTCCTCCTGTTCCCTCTACCCACCTCCTTTCTACCCCTCCAGCCAGCCACCCACCCACTCCTCGGAAAGGGTAAGGATTCCCACGGGAATCACGAAAGCCTGGCACATCAAGTTGAGGCAGGACCAAGCTCCTCTCCACTGCATCAAGGCTGAGCCAAACATCTCCCCATAGAGAGTAGGTTTCAAAAAGTCAGCTCATGTGCCAGGGACAGATCACTGCTGGGGGCCCCACGAACAGATGAAGCTACACAACTCTGTTGCTCACAGGCAGAGAGTTAAGTTGGTCCCAAGCAGACTTGCCAGCTATTGGTTCAGAGTTCCTGAGCTCCCACAAGTTCAGGTCAGCTGTCTCTGTGGGTTTCCCCACCACATCTTGAACCCCCTCCCTTGCTTATATAATCCCCCCTCGCTCTCTTACACTGGACTCTCCCAAGCTTTGCCAAGTGTCCAAGCTGTTTTTAGGTAGCCTAGTTTAAAAAAAAAAACAAAAACAAAAAAACTTTCTTTTTATTGTCTTAGAGGAGACAGCTATGCTACGGTCCAGAAAACACGTACAAAGGAGTTATTTTTGTGGTCAGCGCAGTTTCTCGGTTTGTACTCACTCTCTTCTTTCTTCTTTCTTTTTTTTTGGGGGGGAGGGGTGGGGAGAGTGGCAGAAAAATTGTTTTGTTTTCCAAGAAAGGGTTTCTCTGACTGTTCTGGAACTCACTCTGCAGACCAGGCTGGTCTCGAGCTCACAGAGACCTGCCTCTGCCTCCCAAGTGCTAGGACTACAGATGTGTGCCACCACTGCCCTACTTTTTTCTATTTATTTTTTTAAAATAAGCTACCTCTACTTGATATCTCATGCTTTGTTGATACCCATGGGTGCCCTGCCGCTTTCTGAATAGAAACAGAGGAGGAGTAGACTGGGGGGTAGGGGAGGCAGAAGGGAGGCAGGAAGGAGGAAAAGGAGGAGAGGACACGGGAAACTGCTGCAGGGTTGTAAAATAAATGAAAAAAAATAATAAAAAAGACTAATTTTATCCATGTGTTTTTAAGGGTATCTGTGTATATGCCACAGGCATAGGGGGTGCCCATAAAGGCCAGAAGAGGGTGATGTCCTTGGTAATGGGATTCCAGGCAGTTGTGATTATTTGGCATTTGTCATTCATATTTTTTTCTGCCAGTGCACTTTTGTTAGTGGAAAACCTTCTATCAAAGTCCAAACTCACAGATAAACTTTGTTGAGAAGCAAATATTGCTGGTAGGAGCTGTGAGACGACCACCCAAGAGCTCTCTGAAAACCTTCATAAAGTATCCAAACTGATAGCAAGTCACCAAAAGACAGACACAGTGTAAAATTGTCATAGAAATGCCTATTTTAAGAGCATCTGTCAGTACTTTCCTGGGAAATTCTGATTGTGGTCCCTTCATTCCCAAATGGCTAGTACTTTGAAATAAATATATTTGGTGCATATCCCCAGTAACTGTCTCCTCAACCTATAAATTTTTTAGGAGATTATAAATTTAAAACAAAATGAAATAAAGTTTTTATTTGACTTTTCTAAATCTGGTTCAACATGCACAATACTGCACAAATTAAATTCAAAGTCATATGAAAACCTTTATCCATAAATTACACAAAGCCAAAGAAATAAAACAGAAGAGCCCAGAGTAGTAGAACAGATCATAAATAAAAATTCTTAACATGAATATGAAAACTTTTATGACAATAGGCATTCATTTCTAGAATGGATTAAAAGACAATCCAGTTAGTATTTGTTTAAAAAATGCAATGAAAGTAATGTAGAAAAACATCTAAAAATAAAGCACAAGTTTTCATTTTCCATCAAAAAAGAACATCAAGGCACTGATATTCAAGTTAGAAAAAATGTCGTTAAATGAACTTCATTAATAAAAATGTATCATTATATACCATAAGGACATTCAATCATAAAACTGTGGTATTTGTAAATATATTAAAGAATGCAAAGTCTGAACACATGAACAAATTACTTCAAAGACATGAGGACAGATTGACAGACTCAGACTTGTAAATAATTGCCTCTATGAGTGGCTGTCTTTTAATAAAATTGCACCAAATTTTATATTCCAGTCTTATTGTTCCCTTAAGGGGTATAACTCATCTCCTTTATATTTTTTTCAATAAGTGTGTAAGACCAATGGTAAATATGATGAGCAAATGGAAAAAGAAATCTTATGATATACGTAGTTATACTCCCACTTCTGACACATCTCCTTTTAAAAAATAAATAAAAAATAAAAAGAATAAAAAATCTGATGATCAATAGTATTTATCTGTAGCTTTCTAAGGACTTCTACAGATCATGTCCATTTAAAAGATATACTGATTGATTATTTTCTAAAATAAGGATGCCACAAATCCAATTCAAAAAGATACTTTATAAGTCATTTGGACTATTGACTAATATTTTAAGCCCAAAGCAATCAACATAATGGAAAGAAAATTATGCTAAATATAAAGGTTAAGTCAAGTAAGAAGTAATTAGTCACACAACATTGAGAAAAAGAATTATAAAATATGTGGCAACATATTTAAAGACCAACAGAAAAGCTTGATGTATAATTTGATATAGTTAATACATTTAATATTATTATGTAGTTAGGAAAATAACATTCTCATTCCACTTACAAAAATAAAATAAAAGACACCATTTTTGACAAAAAAATACAAAAGAATGCATCCTTTTTGATAGACTTTTTGACAATTCCTTAAATTTTTCCTTGTGATTCAACAAACAGAACATAGTATATCCATAGAATGGAATATTATTTGCCATAAGAAGGATGGCATATTGGTCCATGCTACTCTGTATGTGAATCTTGAAAACATAAGTTAGCTACAAAAATCCCTCACCTAGTATGTGATTTCATCAGTTAAAGGCCCAGAATGAACAAATGCATAAACTACTAAATGCATTTTCTTCAGTGCTGAGATCACATTAGAAAAGGCACGAGAGGCCGGACAATGGTGGCACATGCCTTTAATACTGGCATTCTGGAGGAAGAGGCAGGTAGATCTCTGTGAGTTTGAGATCAGTCTGGTCTACAAAGTGAGTTCCAGCACAGTCAGGGCTGTTACACAAGGAAACCCTGTCTTGAAACACAAAGAAAAACAAAACAAAATAAATAAGGAGAAGGAGAAGGAGAAAAGGAGGAGAAGGAGAAGGAGAAGGAGAAGAAGGAGAAGAAGAAGGAGAAGAAGAGGCCATGAGAAGGGCTGTTAACAGCTATGGAGCTTATTTTGGGAGAAGGAACATGCCATACAGTTGGCACCTATGTGGACAGCACCATGGAGTACTTCAGAGCACCTCATTAACGCAAGAGGAGAGTGGAACCTTCTAAGAATGACACTCATATGGGCCATAAATGTCATTAGACAAACATAGAAGAAGAAGGGAGAGAAGAACAAAGTACCCTGCATATCTTTCTCAGAAAATAAAGTATTGGAAGCCTTTCACATCATGTGATGTATAATTAGGATGTAGATGAAAGAAGACATTCTTTGAGATGTTGTAGATAGCTAAGTTAAGGTGAATGTTAACACTCTGGAAACACAAAAGTTAAGTGAGTATGAATAACAGGTAGGGTGTGTTTTGAGTTTGAAGAAGCCAACAATTATGTCATCAGTGTCAGCATTGGCTCCAACTTGTGGAAAGTAATGCACCTGCCAATGACCAGGCTTGCTGAATTTCCTCATCGGTGACTTGTGAATTGTTGAAAACTGGACTCAGTTCACAACAACTAGAAAACTTGTCTCCCAGACATTTCTAGTAGGATCACTTTGTGTCTGCACTGGTTGACTTAATTTTACTATATGGTTATTTGGGGGGAGTAGGGTTCAGAATAAGCATCTACTGTGAAACAGGCACTGGGGGTAACAGAAGATACCTTGTTGAAACCCATAGCACATTTTGTGGGTTTCAGGTTTATGTAGCTTATCTCTCTGATTGGGCTGAGTTTGACTTAGTTTCTCCTCCTAACTGGATGTCAAACTTGCTTTGTCTACAGTATAGACAAAAATTATTGTCATATGTTGAAACAATTGAATTCATACATTGTAACATTCAACTATATAATAGTCGGTCTTCCTTTTTGTTTATGACAAATGAGCATGTGTTTTTTTGAGAAATTTTATTTTTTCCACCCACTTAGTTTTTTAATTGAATTGTGTGTGTGCTTGTGTGTGTGTGTGCGTGTGTGTGTGTGTGTGTGTGGTGTACACATGCATACAGATGTGACCATTGCATTCTTGTGGAAGTAAGAGGGCAGTTTTTCAGGTATCATTTCTTACCCTCCACTTTGCTAAGTTAGATCTTTGCTGTGATGCCTTATAAAGCAATCTAATTAGCCTGGAGTATTCTGGATGATTTCCTGTCTCCCTTCCCATCCCAACATAGGAGTGCTAAGATTACAGATGTGCATAAACATATCTAGCTTTTTATATGTGTTAGGGATTACACTTGGTCATCAGGTGCCTTAAAATCAGCTTTCTAAAAAACTTACTTTATATTCCTTAAATCATCCTTGAGTTCACTTTTCTCCACTTCATGTGATGGGTAACAGAGATGATGACACATTCTGCCAAGCCCATAATGGACTTGAACATTAACCTGTGATGAACTTATTAGATTGGACTATTATTTATACTTAACTATGTGTATTCTAAAAAAATATTTAAAAAACACTTTTAAACAATGAACAATATTAAAAATGACATGGATCAGCCACTGCAAGGTACAGGAACAATCACAGAAATGGACATAAAAGGAATGTAAGGGACAGAGACTAGGGGGATACACAGATAGATGCATCTAGACATGACATAGCTGATGCACTCCTAAACTCATAGAATCTGTGTTCTTTGCACAACTCCTACACAATATTGGGCCCTTCAAAATTTTGTCATGGATACGATGGAGGTCATGAGACCCTAGCCCTCTGTCTTAGTCAGGGTTTCTACCACTGTGAAGAGATACCATGGACATGGTAACTCCTATAAAGGAAAACATTTAATTGTGGTGGCTCACTTACAGTTCAGAGGTTTAGTCCTTTATCATCATGGCAGGGAGCTTAATGGTGTGTAGACAAAAATGGTGCTGGAAAAGTAGTTAATATTCCTATGTCTGGAAGGCAACAGGCAGTGATCTGAGTGTCACACTGAAGGAAGCTTGAGCAAAAGAGACTTCAATGCCTGACCCCAAAGTGATATACTTTCTCCAGCAAGGCCATATCTACTTCAAAAAGGCCACACTACTTGATACTGTAACTCCATTTTGGGGGATCTTTTTCTTTCAAATCAACACACTCTCATGTAGGGACTGACTATCAGCAGTTAATAGTATTCAGGAGGCAGGTATTGCTTTTTTGTGGTGTTTTCACTTATAAATTTCAATTAAATACTTTAGGCTATATAAAATGAAGACATTAAGGAAGGGAGGGGAGTTTTTAAGAAGAAGGGTTTCCATAGTAGAGAGAAGAGGAAAGAATGGGAGTGGAAACAACTAAAACAGATTGGCCTAAAGTATAAAACTGAAGAAAAATATTTAAGAATAAAATACACACAATTCTGAAGCATGGTTATTGGATTTTCTTATAAATTCATATGGTCTCAAAATTGAGATACAGATTGTGTACAATGGCCTTATTCCATTTTAAATTGTTCATTAAGAAACAATTATATATTAGATTCAATATTTAAACACACTTCTTCAAAGCACAGTTTATGTTGGAGAGGTTGTGAGGTAAAGGGAACACTCCTTCATTGCTGGTAGGAATGCAAGCTGGTACGGCCCCTTTGGATGTCAGTGTCACAATTTCTCAGAAAATTAGGAAACAATCTTTCTCAAGACCCAGTAATAATACTTTTGGGTATATATCCAAAGGATACTCAATTGTGCCACAAGGGCATGTGCTCAACTATTTCATAGTCAGAACCTGGAAACAACCTAAACGCCCCTTGACTGAAGAATGGTTAAGGAAAATGTGGTACATTTACACAGTGGAGTACTACACAGCAGAAAAAAAATAATTACATCTTGAAATTTGCCAGCAAATGGAGGGAGCTAGAAAACATAAATTTGAGTGAGGTAACCCAGACCCAGAAAGATAATTATCACATGTACTCACTCATAAGTGGTTTTTAATCATCAAGTAAAGAAAACCAGCCCACAAATCACAGTGCCAGAGAACCTAGACAACAATGAAGACCCTAAGAGAGCTGTACATAGATCTAATATACATAGGAAGTAGGAAAAGACAAGATGTCTTGAGTAAATTGGGAGCATGGAGACATTGAGAGAAGGCTGAAGGGGAGGAGAGAGGAGACAGGGGAGCAGAGAAAAATGTAGAGCTCAATAAAAATCAATAATAAAACAGCCAAAAAAAACCCAAAACACTTTACCAAAAGTATTAATTTTTCTTTTTGAAATTTGGGTCATTTATCAAAGAATATCCTTTGTGGGTCCATTATTTCTAAATCATTAGGAAATAAAATCTCCAAAACACAGCTAACTTGGAATAAATTAAAGTCAGAGGTATTTTGGATAAATTTTGATTGTTACTTCTAAAATGCATGTAACGTCAAATGAGACATGATCTTTCTATGCTATTTAAGCAGATGTTACAGGGTCCCTATGCATCATAAAATCAAACATAAATATGATGGCTCAAAATATTTGCCATGGTATTTCTTTTCTACTACTGTAGTATTAGTTTACAGTGCTGTGCTCTGATACTCACATTTTGTGCTGAGAGACGCTGGGCAAGTTACTCTGTCCCATTGATGGACCAACTGAAGACACCATCTAATGATCAGGTATACAGGTCTGTATCATGTGGCTCATGGCTAATGCTGTCTATTGGGCATGCTTGCTTATAAGTGGTCACATGACAGATTCTTCTGAGGGTTAGAAAAGAGAATGAAGTTCCTGAGAACTCGGGCAGTTGTTATTGTTAATTTAGTATTACATTTTTCCTATTCTCTATGAATTTCTCCTGTGTGCATATTGTGGTTTATATCTCCCTTCTAGCCCATTGAAAACTTTGTTACTATTACAGCAGTGCAGAGGAATGTGATTGGATTATGAGGGCTCTGATTTCATGAGTAGATTAATCCATTGGAGATGCTTTATTTTTCATTATAAAAGTGGATTCCTTCTTTGCATCCTGGATGGCTTTGTAGCTTTCATCTTCTACAAGCTTCCTCCATGATAGTCAGCACTGATGAAAAGCAAAGGGTTAAATGAAGGCAGACTAAGTCTTCCTAAACAATGAGACGAATAAATAAATTGGAAACCTAAGGTGTTTTGCCATAGTATAGCTAAATAAAGGTCACCAACACAATGCGCCAAACTTAAAACAAAACAAAACAACAACAATAACAAAAAACCAATGTGCCAAACTTGGTAACAATGAAGTATAATGGAGTGATGGATCCAACACCAATGCTGTGTGTTCTTCCCACAGATATTGGGACAAACTTTAAAATTTTATAATAAATCCAATAATTTACATTGTTTGAAAAGTTCTAATCTATGAGTAGATGTTTGTTTGTTGTACCTTACTGGTATTTATATGTTCTTTTACATTAGTCTTGTGCTATAGGTTATACCTATAATCCTAACACTTGAGAGGCTGAGGTAGAAGGATATCCCTGAGCTAAAGGAAAACATCGGCTGCAGAGTGAGTTCTAGGTCAGTTTTGGCTATAAGATTAGGTCTACTCTTAAAAAATGAAATCACAGATTAATAATGCTAAGACATACTGAAACCAAAGTAAAGTTGAATGGAGTCAAAGGAGTTATATATGAGATGTGGCCAGAGTCTAAAATGGTGGCTAATGTTCCAAAATTGTATGCATTCATGACTTTCTCCTTACAAAAGGTAATCACACAATGAACATAAAGTGGTACTAAAGATTGCTTATTGATGCTAAGCACTCTGTATACGAGACTTTTCTAAAAATATTCCCTTACACTTGTGTGTTAAGATCATAGGGATGTGTCCAGTTGTAGGCAAACTATACTTTGAGAACATCATTTTTTTAATGCTATTATGGACTGAGTAATTTTTCTTTCTCAGAAGAAAAGGATAAAATGTAATGCTTCTTTCTCTGTCCCACCAGCCAGCTCCCAAATAATGACATGGAGACTTAGTATTAATTATAAAAGCTCAGTCTATAGCTTAGGCTTATTCTTAATTAACTCTTATAACTTAAATTAATCCACAATTTTATTAATCTATGCTTTACCATGTGACTTTTAACCTCTATTTTGTTCTGTGTGTCAGACTTGTTCCATGTCTGGCTGATTTCTCTGTCTCTCTTTTTCCCAATATCTTCTCTGTGCCTGAAAATCCCACCTAAATCTTGTGGCTATTAGTCATTTAGCTCTTTATTAAGCTAGTCAGGGGTGCCCTGACAAAGGCACATCTTAACAGTGTACAAAAAGATTAATCCACAGCAAGAAAATTGGTGAGATCTGAAGTTACACCCAATGAAAGATCATATGGCAATATAATTGGCTATGTTTGCCTCATATTTGCAAATAGGCATCAAATATCTTCACCATAAATAATATATCTGTATGTAATTTGTACCTCATTGGTCCCTTATTTTTGAATCTATTTTAGAATGTTATTCTTTAAAAAATTCATAAATGTATATAGTGTATTAGGCCATACCCCTCCCACGGTCGCCTCTGGCTACTCCCCATACTCTCAACTCCCTCCTTTCCTTCTGTTGCACAAATTCTAATTGGTCTCAACAATATAAACCTGGAGTAAGATTTAAGGGGGTGAAAGCTGAAAGATCAGAGATGTAAAGCAGCTAGGCACTATATTTTTTTTTACCTCTATGAAATTCTAAGGCCAAAAGGGGCAAGATTCTGTTTCCATGAAGTCTCAAATTAAATGTCCAAACAGAATGGGGTGAGCTCCTGTCTCCTCCTGCCTTATATTCCTCTCTCTGCCCAGTCACATCCCTTCTTGTCTCCACCTCCTTAGTGCTGGGATTAAAGGCATATGACTATTAAGTACTGGGATTAAAGGTATGAACTACCGCAACCTGGCTCCGACTCTCTTTTAGACTGGATTGAATCTTGGTAGCCCAATGGAGGCTTGAATTGACAGAGATCCATCTTCCCTTGCCTCCTGGGTAATGGAATTAAAGGTGTGCATCACCACTGCCCAGCCTTTATGGCTAACTAGTGGCTAGTACCTCCCTCTGATCTTCAGGCAAGCTTTATTTGTTAGATCATAAACAAAACATCACCATGCTTTTTTACCTTCCTTCTCTCACTCACTCTCTCCCTCCCTTTCTGTCCCACTGTGCCCAGTTAGAGTTGGCTATATGTGCATGGATGTGGGGCCATTCAGTTACCAAAACACACTAATTTTTAAATTCTATTTTCTATTAAATTTGTTCTTTGACAATTTTGTGCATGTTTATAAAATACATTCAGATTATTAATTTCCTCCACCTTGTCTTATCTTCTTCATATCCTTATTACCCTCACTCCCTGCCTGTCACTGTCTCAGGTTCATGACTTCTGGTTTTGTTCTATGGCCCATTTAGTTTAACCAGGGCTCTCTGCGTAGACAACAGTTTGTAACTATAATTTTGAGCCTGATGGTATCACCAGTGGGTCCACAATTGAATGACTCCCTCTCTCTATGAATTTCTCAATAGTTATGGGTATAATGTCACACATTAGCTAAATTGTTTTTGGAAAGAACAATTTATCCTTGAAATCACTTCTCATTAAATCATGTTTTTTAATAGAGAAGGGGAATCATAATTCTTTATAAAACATCCTAGAACATAACTTGTTTTATCCATAGAATGACAGATGTCATGTTCACATTAACAGCAGTTATTGGTGCCAAGGGTTTTGTACTTGGCAGGCACCAGCTAAGCAGTTACAATGTACTTTCTCAGTGAAGAATCATAGTGAGCTGACTGGAACAGTACCATATCATCTCTGTCTTACAGATGAGAAAATCATAGCACAGACTCTGAATTATACAAAATTGCAAAGCTAGAAAATGAGAGACTTAAGATTTGACCTTACGGTTGTCTGCTTTTTGCATCTAAGCTTTGGCTTCCTTTGCTCTGTCAGCCCAAAGGTGAGACCTATCTTCTGGGATTGAAGGGGCTATTGTAAGACTTGCTGTTGCTAGGATCATTTTCTCAACAGCTTTCCTAACAGCACAGACAGGCAGGCATGGACATTTTTCTCATTGTGTGGCTGACATGACCAGTGTTGACAGGAAAAGCTCTCTGTTCCTAAGTACGTATTAGGGAAAGAAAATAGTAAAACAACAGGATTTGCTCAACTCTGAATTTCAACTAAGATCCCCAAACTGAAAAACATCTGGGAAACAGTTGCAAAAGCATTGTTACTAAATAGACACTCTTGTGCTAGCCCATTTCCCATCTCAAAGATGCACATTCTAGGTGAATGTTTTGCTAGGAGGGATCCTGGCAATGAAAATTTGCAAAGACCTTGTTGTTTTAGGGTAGGATGCTTAGCCTAAATTATAAATCAAGTAATGGAAACTAATACAACAAATACAAAACCATTTGAACAGTTCTGCAAACATAATGTGTGACATAGCATTTGGAATGTTAGACAATCAAGTGAAAATAGAATTCAGTAATGAAATATAGCAGAAGCTGGCAAGATGATCTCTCAGCGATTACAGCAGGAGACAGGGCTCCATTGAGAATGCATGTATATGTAATATTGAGGGATTTTGAAAGTGTATCTTTTCCTTGGGTAGAATTATTGACAGCATTCAGTTCCTTACTTGTGTAGAGCTGATAGCCAAACTTATTGCTGCCTGCCAGCTGGAAGTCACCTCCACGCATATATCACATGGCCCTCTTGAGTTGGCTACTTAATTCTTCAAAGTCACATACAGAAGGTCCCAAGCAAGTCTACTGGTGGTGCAAAGTCCAAAATAAAGTGAAATAATGAAAGCAGTGACATCCTTCACTCCTGAATGTTCCACTGATTGAAAACCATGTCATTGAGCTTTTTCACACTTGAAAGGATGGCTTATTCACACAAAGATGCAAATACCAGAGATGAGGAAATTTGGGTCAACTTTTAGGTGCCTTTTATTTTTAGTTCTCCTATGATAGTGTTTCCAGAGAGCTGCTTTTATGAAACAAGGTATGAAATTCATGGAGTAAACTTAGCACGAAAATGTCAAAGAACAAAGTACTTCCTATATTAGCTGACTTTTCTTGTGTCCACAGTCCTATGAATAAGAATACACACGTGAATATCAACTCAATTTTCCAAGAACATACCTGCAATTTCACAGTTTTGCAATAGCAGGTAGAGAGTTGCCATGGAAGAGTTGATGAGGGACTGAGAAGAAAATATAATGTGGATTTATAATTGACCCAACTAAGCAAAGCTTATTCTAAAATAAAGTTCAGTATTAAGTAGCAAAGTTCAGAGTTAAAACAACCTTTTGTGATACAGTCTCTTGATTCTGAAAAAAAAATGCTGTTTTTCAGACAGAAATAGTAAACAGTGTTGGTATGTGACACAACTGTTCTTGATGGCTTAACATGCTGACATACATGTATACACACACAAGCACATATATCTTTGATATTTGCCTTAAACCGTTCTCTCTCTCTCCTTTGTTCTTTATTGTTGTTGTTTGTGTTTTCATTTGAGTGAGACAGGGTATCCCTTTGTAATTCTGGATGGCACAAAATTTTAGATCTCAGTGTAGGCCAGTCAGGCCTTGAACTTGTGGCAGTCCCCAGTCTCTGTCACTTGAGGGCTAGGATTACAGACATAAATCATCAATCCCTTCCTTCCTTCATTTCTTTCTCCCTTCCTCTACCTTTCCTTTAAAAAAATTCTTTTCTCTCCCCTCTTTTACCCTCCCTTCCTCCTTTCTTCTCTTCCTTCTCTTCTCATCTCTCCTCTCTTCTCTTTTCCATTGTTTTCTCTTTCTCTCTAAATACTTGTAGTAAAGCAGCTTAGTTAATAGAAAGGAAAAAGAGCAAAAATAAAAGTATAGTATAACCTCTCTCTTTTGTGTGTGTGTGTGTGTGTGTGTTTCATCTGTGGCAAGGGGATAATAACACTTACCTCCTATGACTTGGGTATAAACTGAGATGCCATGGTAAGTGTGAATCATGGTTGATAGATACCTGAGGGGACTCCTGCATGTGCTTGTTTCTTTCCACTGTGACTCTTTTCTTTTTAATATAGTTTTGTTCCAGGATAATGGACTTGTTAATCAAGACAAAGAATTTCTAAATCAATACATTTATCAAAAAAGCATCTGAAATATCATAAAATAAAATATGAAATAATCCCAACTCTATGATAAGTGGAAGAAAACAATCTTTACATTCTTATATTCTTTTAGGAAGCAGATTCCACTTGCTTGGATAGTTCTGGACTCACCCTGCTCCCTTTGCATCAAGCAGCTGAAGAGTCCTCAAAGAATCAGCCAGCATCCACATGTTTATTTCAGAACTTAGGTGGGAGCTAAGAAAATAAACACTGTGGATGTGTTTGGCATTAGGGTGGAAGGCACTGGGTCCCTCCTTTTCCACTTGTGGAGTCCCTGCTGATGCCTTATAGCCTGGGATATTAGCAGGCTTGAGCCTAGACCCTGAGTAGAAGAGGAAGATGTAGGGTGTTTGTACAGCTGAAAACAAGATGAAAAACCCCAGGTTCCCTCTCACACCCCATTAGACCCTGGAGTCCATGGAGTGTTGCACTCAACACATAAACACTCTGCTTAGGGAAGCCCTGGCTGGGGTTTGAGAGGGAAAGGCACAGTCTCCTACAAGAACAATGGCATCTCTGTGAGGAGGCAGGCATCCTCACCATGAGCTCCCTGGTCTGGGACACATTAATCACTGCTTCCACCTTGTGCATTTCAGTAAACCCCAAGGCCTTTGGGGATCAATAAAGAAACAACAGGTAAGGAGATATCCAATCAGAAAATAAACATTCAGGGTTATGGTTTCTACTCACTCTTTCCTTCTTTCCAGTAGCAGAGTCAGAGGAAAACACAATTTGGAGTAAGAAAGGTCCATCATCACCAAGTCTGCCATTGTTGATAATTGATGGAGTTCCTTTGCCTACACTGGCTCATCTTTGCAGAATAATCTTCAACCACACACACTTTCTTTTGCCACATCCCCACTTATCTTTCTAGATGGAGGTTCTGCATGCTTGCCTCAAAGGGGATTTTTTTAATCTTTTGTGCATGCTGATATATCTAATGCTTCCAGAGTCCCCACGCTATGAATAAAAGAATATTAAAGTGCCCCCTTTATTAGAATTCTTTTGTCTGCATATTTCTTCAGTTTCTCTACAGATAAACAAACATGAATTTTCCATTGCTGAGATGATTTAGACTGAAAGACAATCTCTCATTCATTTCCACTCTTTTTTTAATGATTAAATCTACGTTGTCCATATTTTGTTTGCAGTTCTTGTAGGTTAACTGGGATTTTTTTATGCTAAAACTATAATCAACCAGTATTAATGAATGTAACTTTACTAAGAAATAGAATCTTGGTCATTGTAACAAATTAGCCTTGAGGTGATAGTGACCATTGAATTCCATGATTGACTGTATAATTTTTTTCAGTTCTAGAGATTTAACCCAGTGTCTTGAGTATGTGAGAAAAGTGCTCTGTATTGATCTATATATCTCCAGGTTATAAATTAAAGCTTGAATGTTTCCCAAAGGTAAATGTTTTTAGATGGCATTGGCTGAAAGCTGTAAGAGTTGATCTCTAACAGGAGACTTCCCATCATTAGAGGTATGATCTCAAAAGAGACTGATGGACCATGGCCAACCCCTCACTATCTTTCTTGTTTCCTGGCCATAAGGTGAATTCTTATTTTCCTCTGCCTCCTGTTTTCCTGCTGTGATGAAGCTGCCTCACTCAGGACCCAAACAATGTGAAAGATCAAACATGGACTAAAACTATTAAAGATATAAGCTAAAATGAACCTTGATATTTAAAAGTTAAATATCTCAAGCAGTGATAGTTGTGGGAGCTGGAAAGAAACATGGGGAGGTTCTTTTCTCAAAACTGCTAAAGCTGCTTGACTCTTCTAAGACGATGTTCTCATATGCTTGGCCTCCAAACCTTGTAGGAATGGAGTGATACTGTAATATAAATAAAGTTGGGCAACTAGGTGAATGGCTTGGCATTATCTTGACCTGGCAGACCTTTTGATCTTTACTTTCTTTTAAAATATTTTCCTGGTTAGTAGAACTAGACACTGAGTTAACATTTCCCTTTCCAAAGGAGTCTTTCCATTAGCCAACATTGATCCTCGAGACTCTGATATGGCAGAGTCCAGCTCCAGTAGAGTTCCAGTACCAAAGAGGAGTTAAGGAGTTTGGCAAAGGGAAGGAGACTAACACAATCTAAGGGTGAGTCAGGACAACTGCCACTTTATTGAAAAGTGGCTGCAGCTTTTATACTCTAATTGTGCACAGGGTTAAGTGGAGAAACAGAACACTTGAGCTGGGGTGGGGCTTGTGATCAGGGATTGAGGAAGCCAGCACTGACCTTGATAAATTAAAAGGTACCACAGTCATATGTTAATGGAAAGATCACAAGTTCCTTTTGCCAGAGTTAAGAATTGCTCATTGGCCTAGTTTATTCAAATAACTATATCTTAAAGTGAGCAAATATTACTGTGAACCTAAGTAGAACCTTAGGAATTCATATTTATATGAAACATATTAATCATCAAACAAATCTTATTTATCAAATATAGTTCATTTATGAAATAAACGCTGTTATACTGTTATATTGCTGGTCTTCCTTGTCAACTGGGTACCCTGTCTCTTTAAAAGACATGCTCCAGCCACCCCTAATCTCCCCCACCCTCAATCTCCCCCAACTTTCCACCAAGGCAAGCTCCTCTTGATCTCCCCCTCTCTCTGTCCCACTGCCTCCCCTTCCCTCTTTCCCTCCTCTCTCTCTCTCTCTCTCTCTCTCTCTCTCTCTCTCCCTCTTTCTCTCTCCCCTCCATAATCTCTTACCCTTATACCTTTCCTAAAAACCACAAAATCAACTCTATACTCAAGGTCTCTACACATGGCATATCTTCTGTCTCCCACCTGCCATGGTCTTCTACCCGCCAGGGGACCTTCCAGGGTTGCACAGTCAGAAATCTTTCATTGGTGCTGTGAACTCAGCAGGCCCTCCCTTGCAGCCAAGGACTGCTAGGGATCCTATAACCCTTAACTCTTCTATATGGTCATTTTTCCAACTGAAAATCAATTGTTGGAATTCTACACCCAGCATCAAATGGTAGGTTCCTTTCACACATTAAATGTTTATTTATTAAAAGTCTTTTCATAAGAAGAGACAGGTTGGCTCTTAACAGCAGCATCCCATTCCTTCAAAGAAGATAGAAGACAGATGCGCATAGAACAATGTCCATCCGCAATTCGCTTCAGCAAGTAAAAGTGCTACCCACTTGCCAGAACTGCCTTTCATCTAAACTGAAGATCTCCAGACAGTGGAAATAATTGATTGGAATAGATGGCCTAGCTGTTCAGGGAAAGGTAGGCTTGTCTTCATACAGCTTTAACCTACAGAATCTTCTAAAGCCTGGCAGGCCTTGCACTTACAACAGAAGACAAAGACAGCCCTGATGACCCTGCCCTTGATGACCACGGAGGACCCTGAGGAGTATCTTTAGGTAGTGAGTCAAGTGAGTTCTCTGTCATTTTTCAAGTCAATTTTATCCTTCTCAAAGATCTCTGATGCAGTTTGAGAGCTGAGAGGTTTTGCCAGTTTACAAAGGGCAATCTCACCAAACAAATTTCAGTATTTTAAATAAAAATGTTTTAAGATACACAAATGTAAATTATTAAGATATATACCTTCAAATTATAAAGCTCTGAGGACAAATGCAAGCTATCAAATCTCTTTCTCATTGTGCTGTCGTTCATAGTCTTAACATTTTCCATAAAATGCTGATAAGCTATTAATCTAACTCTAACAGAGTACTATTACTACCAATAGTGCAAGATCAAGATTTTAGCTTTTGTCTGAGAGGTCCCCTGGCCAACAGGGGGCCCTGATCCTGTACCAGAAGATCCATCGGAGGGGTGAGTGAATTCCTGACCAGTGCAAACACAGACATCCCTCAATTCCCTAAAAATTCTGCTCATTCTGCAGGGGCTCCTAACCTGGGCTAGTGCCCCTAGCTTCCTACCCCATCCCAGCTTGCATTCAGGCACCTCCTCTCTTCCCTTCTTCGGGGCCTTAGATCCCCCAGCTCAGCCTGTTTGGGTGCTGGGACCCAGTGGTGAGTTCAACCAGGCGGGAGTTCCTTTGTTTCAATAGCCTGCCAGTAGCAAGGGAGACCCTTTGTCTGTGAAGTCCCCTGGCCAGCAAGGGTCCCTGATCCTGTCCCAGAAGATCCATCGGAGGGGTGAGTACATTCCTGAGCAGTGCAAACACAGACATCCCTCAATTCCCTAAAAATCCTGCTCATTCTGCAGGGGCTCCTGACCCCAGCTACTGCCCCTAGCTTCCTACCCAATCCCAGCTTGCATTTAGGCACCTCCTCCCTTCCCTTCTTTGGGGCCATAGATCCCCCAGCTAAGCCTGTTTGGGTGCTGGGACCGAGTGGTGAGTACAACGAAATGGGAGTTCTTTTATTTTAATAGCCTGCCAGTAGCAAGACAGGCCTTTTGTCTGCTTTGTCTGTGAGGGCCCTCACCAGAAAGGGGCCCTGATGCTGTACCAGAAGATCCATTGGAGAGGTCCCTGGACAGCAAGGGGCCCTGGTCCTGTATCAGAAGATCCATCAGACAGCATTTGTAGGAAGAGATGGGCAGGCGCCAATGCAAGAATTCTTTCAACAATCTGAAAACCAACATGATAACACCAGAACCCAG
>LOEQ01009020.1:33848-44844 GCA_001685075.1 Bramus lutescens | reverse complement strand
GTGCATGTGCCTGCGTGTGTCTGTGTGTGTGTGTCCTAAGAACAATATGGTGGACTCTATTTTCTCCATCTACCATATGTGGTCTGGGTTTTCTGGCTTGCTGGCAAGCATCTTTTCTCCCTGAGCCATCAAATCAGCCCCCAGAACTTGTTCTAATGATACACATTTTAGTCCAGCAATAAAGAAGAGATCACCTCTATAAATAGCATGAGACACTTGACTCTGGGTAGATAAGAGTATTAGCAGCAGCAGATAAGTCAGTTAGATGTCAATCTAGAGGAGGCAAACACAGCATGCCATCTGAGGCCACAGCACTCATAGCAGAGTGGCATCAGGGCTATGACAATATGACAGGCAGGTTTTGTACTTGTGGCTCCTTTATAAGAAAGCAATAGGTCTATTTGGATGATTTAATGCCTGTCAGGGGGCAAAGCCCTTTAGGTTGACGACTGGGTGGGGTACAAATGGTCTGACTGATGGGAATTAATGGAGTAGAGACCCTTTCTTGTTCAGCAGGGGTGCATAATTGTCAATGGTAGGAAAATAAATGGCCAGGCTTTTGGGGATCTATGAGTTCAAGGCATCAGGGTAGCACATGAAAATTTAGCTGTCATATGAACACGAAACTTGAAACGATGAATATCGTTTGAATGATAAATGAATCTATTTAACTTTGATTCAGTATATGTCATAAACCAGGCTCTATGCTACCTGCTATGTACATAAAGAATGAGATGTGCTTATGCTTATTTCGCTGCCTACTGTACAATCCTATCCGAGTGATAAGTGCTCCTTGGATGGTGCTATGTCCCAAGATGGGTGAGGTCATAGATGGTGGGCTGGTGCATCGTGTAGGGCAGGCACACAAGGAGGGGTTCATGGATCAGTTCTAGCCCTTTGTTCTCACACAGTCATCCATACAGTCACTCTTCTGTTCTCCCAGCATGCATTGAAGGTCTGTCAGATGCCAGGCTAGGAAACTGAGCTCCATTGTTCTTAATCTAACCCAGGAGACAAGCTATAGTCATGGAACACACTAGACTGGGACTATCGTGTGAGCTACTAACATGTGTAGGGTAGTTGGCATGCTGGGCATGAGCTCTATTCTTGGGTGAGCCACATTTCTAGCCCTAACATGGTCTAAATAGCCTACAGGACTGTGGAGATAGCTCATGTCCTCACGTAGGCATATTGAGTCAGGGGATTCTGGAAGGGGAATTTTGAGTTCAGGGTGTGAGGAATATGGGTTGACAGGACAGGTGAGACAATCCAGCCAAGAGTCACTTTCTGGTTGACTTCCTTGTTAACATTATTTCTCACAGGAAGGGCCAGTTCTGTGCAGCTGCTCTCCTATGCTGGGTCAGAACATCCAGAGACCATGCTAGGACTCTGTTTATGAGTGTTCTAAGCCCATTTTTGCACTGTTTTTAAGTCAGACAGAACCCCTGCCAGAACCAGGTGAGAGCCATAAACCAGGCAGAAAGACAGGACAGTCTCTTAGCTGTCCTAGGTCAACTCTTTTTTTTTTTTAACTTTCTAGTCTTCATGTTTTATTGGTATGGAGGGAGTTGGAATATTTATTAATTCATCAAACATTTTGAGCAAGTGCCAATAATATACCACAAGAACAAAACCAAGGAACTAGAGATATGGCTCAGCTGTTAATAGCTCTGGCTCCTCCTTCAGAGGACCCAGGTTCAGTTTCCAGCACCCACAAGGTGGCTTACAATCATCTGTTACTCTAGCTATAGGAGATCCAATGCCTTCTTCTGGCCTCTGTGGGCACTACGTGCACATGGCACATTGGCATGCATACAAAGCAAAACAACACCCATCCTCATCAAATAAAGACACCCAAATCTTTAAAGAGCCGAGTTAAAGCAGCAGCAGGAGCAGTAACACCTTGAGCTGAAAGCCTACAGAAGTAGCAGATGCTCAGTGTGCCGAGTGTAAGACATGGATTTGCAAAGCTGTGTGTTCTAGGTTGAGCACGGATTCCGCCATTTTGGAAAAACTAGCGTACTTTATCTGCTTTCTCATTTCCAAAAGGGCAGTTTTAGAATAGATGCTTCACACCGCTAATGTGAGGTTTCTGTATAAGAGAGAAGAGGCTTTGCAAAGGGGTCAACAAACCATGCTTATGATTGTTATTGTGAGAGAGCCATTCAGTGTGCCCCCAAAAGCACAGGCCACTGACACGGCAGAAGGGATTGATGGATGATTGGCTACCAGCGAGGATATTGGAATTGAATCTGGAAAGAAGTGGGATGATCATAGCTAAGATGTATGGAGCCTTGCCCACTGCCAGATACTGATCCGAGAATGTAAGACAGATAGTCTTTTCTAATTCTCACCAGAGTGCTCCGAAGCATGTGCTAATGTCATCTCCATTATTGCAGATGACGGACAAGAGGGACTTTGCTCAGCAAAGAAGGGGACTTTGGGGATTGGCACTTTGCACAGTGGTGAAAATGGAATGGATCAACATGAAAGTGCAGCAGATTAATGGAACGGAACACAGCAGCACACCGAGGTGGAACAAGAGGGATGAGTAGGCAGGGGATGTGGGATGAAGCTGGAGAAGGAGGCAGGGTGGATTGCTGCTGTCATTTGGGAGATTTATAGAGCTCCTAGTTGAATACGGTTCAACATCGTCTCCTGCAAAGTTCCCTCAATCTCCAACCCCGTGTTCTGTCAGGAGGCAAATGTCACAGGCTCTTCACGACCACGCGGGCTCCTCATTTATTAAAGGTACTCCAGAAGATGCTTGGGAATAGCTGGAGATCAGTCTGTTAAAAACTGGACTGATGCATGATTAATAAAAACTCAGAGATAGATAGTGGGGTTCAACCTGAAGACCAGAAACAAAACAGCCAGTCACTGGCTCTTACCTCAGCCTCAGTTCAAAAATGGTGATCCTGCCTCCAGGAAACCTCAGAATAAGACTGAGAGCTGTCTCTTCCTGTCTTATAATCCTCTCTAGTTCTTGAATGAAGGGCACGCACCTCTACCGCCTGGTTTCTCTGGCAAACTAGGGTGGCTACTGGCACTAAAGGTGTGTGTCATTGCTGCCTGGTCTGCGAGGCTGGTCAGTGTGGCTGCTTTACTTTTTTGATCCTCAGGCAAGCTTTATTTATTAAAATACAAATGAAATGCCACAACACTCGACCAAGAGATAGATGCCTGATGACTATCATCTCTTTTCACATTATGGAATTGAAGTATTTTTAAACCCACAGGTTAAATTTATATAAAGATGAGCTCATGTCTAGGCTCAGAAATAGAAGCATAAAAGTGATTCATCCTGACTGTGCGACTTCCACCAAAGATTGCCTTCTTCCTAGGTCTTGTTCTGTGTCTTTTTCTCCACCACTTGCTTTATCCAAAACAGGGAAGGAGGTTGTGGGCTCCTGGGAAGAGAGAAGGGGATACAATAGTCCCAGGTTGAGTTTTTAAATAACTCCCTCCCACCCCCCATGGACAGCACATCTTCATTTCTTTATAACCTTTTGTCCTGAGCAGTCAGTTCTTGTGTCTCTGAAACATAACCCATTTTCCCTCATGCATGGTAGGTCTCCCCATACCTTCTAACCACAAAGAACTTAGGTTGTAGCACCCACCCACTCTTGCCTAGCCAATCAGTAACCACAGAGACAGAGCCGCAATGCCTCCCACAGAAGTATATAGGTACCTTTTGACCAACAGAAAAATGAACGGAGTGGAAAAATCACCAGGTGCGACACCCTAGACCCAAATAACATCCAAAACCCTTTAGAGTTGCTGGTCTTTCCAGCTCCAAGGCCCTTTCTCTACTCCAGAAGTTGGCAAGCCTTGCTGATTAAAACTTCCACTTTGCACTGTGCTGCCTTCCTGAATTTCAGTCCTTTAGCCGATGGGGAAGAGAGTCCATCTGCTAGGCCACAGCAAGAAGGACTGACTTCATGTCCCTCCAACCCTCCTGGGAGATGTATAAAAAGTACCAAAAGGTATTGCTACTGAAGACACAGCCAAAGAACACAAAAAGGAAGCAGATATATGTACTAAGGCAGTGAGGTGTGTTGTGCCCAGTCAGTGGGGACCCCAAAAGATCACCAGGGTGACTGACTCACTGAAATGCAAAAGCAAAATTTATTATGGTGCACGTAATTGCAAGCCGGACTGGACCTTGTCAGCGCAGCAGCGAGAGGAGGTACCCCACACTTCTAGAGAGCATTATTTAAAGGCAAAACCCAGGAAAGTTACATTAGCAGGGTTTGGGGTGATGGGTTCAATCCTGATTGGCTTGTGTGATTGGCTTGTGTCTAGGGACTTTTCACAAATCTTTATTTTCGAACCTAGCCTGTTGCTTGTCAAGTTTTCTTATTGGCTGACCTTCAGCTGGGGAACTTCTGCTTTCTGTTAGCTATGCGTTTCAGATGGCTACCCTGTTACTTTTGCCCCTAGCCATTTCCAAGGACTGGAATGTTTTACGGGAAATAGCTTACACAAGGCACAAGATGGAGGTGGAGGACAAAATGGAGGAACTTTGGTTCTTCAGGGTACAACCCCAAAGTCCAAATAGTTCTTAGGAATTCTAAGGGCAGCAGATGAGGTGGACAGAACTCACAGAGAGCCCACATGTTCCTGTTTGTGACCTAAGAGTGACAGGACACTCCTTACCAGGCCCCTCCTGGTGCTGGCCAACTTGATACAAACTAGAATCACTTGGGAAGGAGGGACCTCAGTTGAGGAATTGCCTCCATCAGATTGGCCTGCAGTGGTGTCTCTCTGTGTGTGTTTCTTAATTGCTAATTGATTTTGGGGGGGTTCAACCCACTGGAGGCAGTGCCATCTCTGGGCAAGTGGGCCTGGGGTGTGTAGAAGGTAGCTGAATAGGCCATGGAGAGCAAGCCAGTCAGCTGACTTCCTTCAAGTCTGTTTCAGTTTCTGCTTCCAGGTTCCTCCCTTGCGCTCCTGCCCTGGCTGGCTTCCATTCATGATGGACCATGACCCGTAAGTCAAGTTGCTTTTGATTAGTGTTTTATCGCAGCAACAGAAAGCAAACTAGGGTAATTGCTTGCCCCTAGCCTGCTCAGGGCACCACTGAGACTTTTACTAAGAGCATGCACTGTTCAAGAGAAATGGGACTTTGGATTTTATCATCAACTTTCTGAATGCCTTCTCTGTTGTTTCTGGAGCTCACACATAAAGTCAGGAGTACTTGGTGAAGTAACTTGCTCACTTTAGTTGTTGAGACCAGGATATGGAGATGCCCCTTGGGCTTGGAGAAGCTGCAGGAGGAGAGTAGATGTTGTGTAGCTATTTGCTCTTAATTGAAACATCACCTCCTAGGAATCAGGGGGAGGTTCAACAGACCCCAGGAGCCAGGGAGACTTAAAGGGCCTGGGAAGCTCAAGGAACCAAGGAGGCTCAGTAGGCTCAGAAACTCAAGAGTCCCCTTACCCTCTGAAGGCTCTGAAAGCAGTAAGTACTTTGTGGGGAGGAGAGCCTCTGGTGGCCTGGCCTGCAAGTTGCACTGGGAGCTCCAGGGGATAGATTTGTGGGTTGTCACCCACTCTGGGTTGAGCTTTTCGGTGTTTCAACTACCTGGCTGTGAGTCTTCTGTGATCCTCTACGTAAGCTCAGCAAACTCACTGGCTCACCAAACTACATTTGAGTGGAATCAAATTGCCAGTGTGCCTTCAGATACCTTCTTGCCAAGAGAGGCCACACAGCAGAACAATAGGGGATAAAATAACCTTGATGACTTGGCTCTAGGCTAACTTTCCAAATTCAGCTGCCACATCTGAATAACCACTTTCCTCTCGGTTCTAACTCTATCTTGGCATCCCTGTTCTGTGTCACTCTAGGCTCCTTAGAACCTTTAGTGCAGTGACTCTGTCTAGTTCCAGGTGAGGACTCTTTTCAGGGTGTCTGGTCTCTGACCACAGCTTCATTCCTTCAGCGTCAAACCCAAGACCCACATCCTCTCTAAAGCTTTGCTGGAATTCTTTCTGCCTGAGCCTCTTATTAACAGAGGTATATTCCCCTTTATTCCTGTGGGCCACATGAACTCATTTTAAATGTTCAACATATGTTTGTTGAACATATATACATGTGTTGAATATACATGTTCAACAAACACACGCACACACACACACATATATATATATAATCAAAGGCATTTTGTGTCTCCTACATGATAATTTGTCTGTTGGTCTTATTCATACCTCCTTAAATCTGTCCTCATTCTAAGCCCTGCCCCTCTTTAGAATGTACCTTTAAAGACTTGATTCTGTATATGATGTGAGCCGACCACAAGTTAAGCTAGTTTAAAGGGGGAGAGGAGAGAAGGCTAATTGTCTTGTTACATACAGTTCTTAGTTGCTAGTCTTTGTAATAAAATCAGATGCCGCATGAAGCATCATTATTTCTTGAACTGGTAATAATGCAGAAGATCAGCAGGTTATATGCTGGCAGAAACTACACCACATACTCCTCAGGCAGGAATAGGAACCAGATGTAGGAGAGCTGACTTGCAGCTGCCCATGGCATTTGGGGAGATAGCACGAATTGGCTGCCCCTGAGATGACTCAGAAGAGAAAACAATTACTTGCACTTAGTGCTTCCATGAGCAGTAGGTGATTTGGAACTGCTGAGCCACTGGAGAAGACTGGCCAAGCTAAACAGGCTCTTAGTGTGGGAGCTGAGGGGTTCATGCCAGGGTGGATCTCAATCATTAGGTGTGAGACTGGTCCGAAGCCAGAGCTTGACTCAGTGATGAGGTTTTAGTGTATGGGATGAGATACAAAGAGCACAGGATGTAGGTGCTAGGAAGAGCCTTGCATTGTCGGCATCTTGGGAGTGACTGTGTGTGCTGTCGCTGATCTGCTGTCTGCTCTCCAAGAGCTTAGAATTGTTTGGCAAATCCACTAGCATGTTGAAGGATCTCCCTGAGATAAAACACTCCCTCAGCTCATTCTCAATTCCCTATGTGTTAACTTAAAAAGCTCAGCCTAATCTAGATCACCAAGGGTTTCTTTGGAATGTTCTAAGATACATATATGTCCATTTGATTTATTTTATTTTTATGTGCCTGTATACCACATGTGTGCTTGTCACCCTTGGAGGCTACAAGAGAACAGCAGATTCCCTGAATCTGAGTTACAGATGCTTGTAAGCTGCCATGTAGGTGCTGGGAACCAAACCTGGTTTCTCTGAAAGAGCAGCCAGTGCTCTTAACTGCTGAGCCACCTCTCCACCCTCCTAATATGTATATATCTTTTATGATCCATATTGATAACTCTTGATGGGCAAGGACGCTCTTGGCTTTGTTATCTTACCATTGGACACAGCATAGAACTTGTGTCCAGTGGTTTGATGACTAGAAAGTGTATACTGCAGAGGCCACAAGACTTCTGCAGAGATTTGAATCGCTGCAGACATCGGCAGGGCTGGAGTTGAGGCTGGCAGTGGAATGCAGGGACAGAAGGAGCAAGCATTTGGTGTCTCCAACATGGTAATTTGTCTGTTGGTCTAGTCATCCCTCCTTAAATCTATCCTTGTTCTAAGCCCCCCTTGTGTCCCGTTTCAGTCTTTCTGGCTCTGTTTCATGGCTGATAGAATACTAAACGACACAAGTCCAGAGAAAGGTAAGGAAACAGGAGCCAAGGCCCAAGGTTGAGAAATAAGTATTGAATTATAATTATCATTCTCTCCTCCCAAGTTTGTGACTCATTTCCAGTAATAACTGTAGCTATACAGTTCAGCCTGTCCCAGAGCTTACTGTGGAGCCCAGGATGACTCAGAATTTCTGATTCTCCTTACTCCCACCTTGCAAATTCTGGGATTATAGGCCTATGCCCAGAGATTAACATGGGCTGGAAGATCACCTGCCAAGCTATATCCCTATTCATTTTCTCTTGATCATACCAGTTGTAGGTATGTATAGAACTAATGATATTTATATGCAATCCAGGACACTTCCCACTTCCACTTAATTTTGGGTCTAGGATTATGAAAAATGACTTTTTGACTGAGCAGCTCAAATAGATCTTCACACAGAGAACAGAAGGCTCATGGAATTCCCTACCACCATGCAGCTCAGTACCTGTCTGACCCAAGGTGGACCAAGCCTTCTTATCTCTTTTGCATTCAATCCTCGGCAGCTTCATGACCTGGTATTTATTTGGGGTGGTGTCTTCAGGAATGATCTAAATTGGAAAACTGCTGGTGTGGGCTCCGGAGGAAGTAGCTCTTTGTTCGGCTTCCGTGATTTGAATGTTGAATTTCCTTAGTCATTGGTCAGGGGCAAAGGTCCTGCTGTAGCCTCATCCTTTCCTTATTAGTGGGAACTCACTCTGGGATATACTAGATAATAAGTTTATATTGTGAAAAAACACATATCATTCACAAGCAGTTAAGGGAAATGGTGTCTTAATTGAACAATGTGTTGGATTTTCTTATGCATTGCATTCAATACTCACTATTGCTGCATGGCAATAATTTCCCTGTGCTGACGGAGCCAAAGATGAGAGTATTCAGTGTGTTTACTAAGAATGCTTCCATAGCATGTGAGGGATCTGAGTTTTTGAGCCAAGCTTTGTGTTCAGGTGTGGTTTAGAATCCAAGGTCGTTCTCCTCTATTACTGCAGCCAGTCCACAGATTAGTTTATGGATACGCATGCTTCTCATGTGCTTGACAGCATTCCAATTGGATCCCTCACTAGTGCCCATAAAACAATGTGAACGGAGCAGAATTCACTGCATCTACTTCAAAGCCATCTTTCTACTTCCTTAACTTAGTGTGAAGGTATTGCTTTCTTCAGCCATCCTGAGAGTGTCTGCCAATCTTAGCACGATTGACATTTGGCAATGGATGCTTCTTTCTCATGCATTGTAGACTATTGAGAAGGATCTTTAGCCTCTACCTGCCACATGTGAACTGTAGCCCATCTTCCTAGTCAGGAAGTGGTGTTTTGAACAGGAAAATGCTTAACAGCTTCAGAAGAGGCTTACATGGGAAATGTTGTCTCCCTTCTTTCTCCTTGCTTGTCCCTGCTTGTCCCTTCTTGTCCCTGCTTCTTCTCTAACCTTTCCTGGTCTAGCCTGTGCCAGCTTCTGGGGCTGTCCACTGAAGTGAAACTGAGGGAAGGTATCTGGGATGGATGCCTTCCTTGCTAGGCTCCAGCTAAGGTTATCCACAGGAGCGGAAGCTGGGAAGGAGCCAGCTTTGGTCTGAGGGGCCATTGCTACTGCTAGGTTTTACTCAACTGGAAACTAACTTGCAGACCTCTGTGATGAGCAAATGAGATCTCCCAGATTCTAGGAGCCTCCCGTTCCTGGTTTGTTAGGGCACAGGCTGTTTTGCCATTTGCCTGAGGGACCTAATGTGTATAAAGTTGTGCATTCTGTGTTCTATGTCCATGCTGAGTGTCAGCTCCTCCGAGAATTCAATGCCAGGAAAACGATCATCTTCTGGGGGAAAGGTAACAGTAAGGTGTTCTCCTTCTGCCCCCCTTCTCTCTCCCCATCCTTTCTCTCTTCCCTTCTGTTTTGCAGTCCCGAGGCTTCACTCTAGTGCCCTGAGCATGCCAGCATACAGCCCCAGGCACTAAGATAATTTTATTTCATATGCACATGAGCAAGCTTTGGGAGGCCAGAGATTGAAGACTGGCGTCCTCTCTCTTCTCCAGCTTACTTTTGGAGACAGGGTCTTTGAATCTGGTCTTTGCTAATTGGCTAGACTGACTGCCTTGTGAGCTTCAGGAATCTGCCCATCTCTGCCCCCTCCCAGTTAGGTTAACAGGCATATATGGCTATATGTGGTTTTCCACAGGCCGTTTTTCACTTTTACATTTTACATGTATGGCTATATGTGGCTTTCCACAGGTGTTTTGCTTTTTTATTTTCGAGGTAGAATCTCATTACATTGCTCAGGCTGGCTTTGAACTCACTCTGTAGCCCAGGCAATCCTTGAGTTTGTTATCCTCCTGCCTCAGCTTCCTGAACAGCTGGGGTTACAGGGCCTGTAGCACTAGGCCACAGACTGTATAATTATGTCTTGAAGGCACATGGAGAGCAAAGTGCTTCCCACAGTTTCAGTAAATAGATTATGGTCTTCTTTTTCTGCAAAAGGGAGCCGAGGCTCAGGAGCACAGGTCACACAGTTACCTGAGCAACCCAGTCCTCCAGGGATTTAAACCCTAGTCCTGCAGACTCTAAAGTCTAGGCCTTCTTCCCCACCTCATGTGACTTCCAGCTTCCTATTGCAGGCCCTCTGGATGGCTTCACCTTGACTCTGCTGCTGGTGAACTCTGGCCAATTGCATGGCCTCGGGCAGCAATCACTGTCTTTATATTTCTTATTTAACTTTGCTTCTCTTTTGAGACTAGATTACTTTTTCATTGTTCTGATTTTTGTTTGAAACATTTGCTGACTATATATTTGGGGTTTTTATTGTAATTGACCTCTGATTCCCCAAAGTTTTGGAGTTTAAATTATAAATAGATGCCTGTTAACGTTATTCCATCATCAGCTCTTTATTTAGTTAATAAGGCTCCTCGCTGTGGTTGGATTTTATTTGGAACTTCGCTTGCTATGTGCTGTCTCATATTATGTGTGCTTGTCCACAGAGCCAGAGGCCAGATTTAGGCCGAGCAGAGCCAAGTCTTCACAGAGCCTCTCTCACTGCCATGCATAATTATCTCCTTGGCACTCTGGATTTCATTTCCTTAGCACATCTGTAACTTTCCCTTCCTCTCTATTTCTAACAGCACCTCCTGTATGGAGGCTGGAGGACTTGTGGAAATTCCTTCTCTCCCTCTATCATGTTGATCCTGTGTTTCAGGGATAGAACTCAAGTCAATAGGCTTGGTGACAATGGCTTTTACCCACTGAACCATCTCACTGTTCTGTAGTGAAGGGGGAGCAAGCCTGCTTTTAGTCCCGCCTGGCTCCCGCCTGGCTAGCTTATACCCTGAAATAACAACACACAAATTATATTCATTTAAACACT
>LOEQ01009020.1:9871-20010 GCA_001685075.1 Bramus lutescens | reverse complement strand
TATATATATATATACATTTGAGGCATTTCTAGCAAATCGATCTGTTAGAATCAAAATTGTTATGTTTTCATCTCAATGCTTTATTTTACTTACAAATTCTTTTCCCTTTTATTATTATTAATATTATTATTATTATTTTAAAGTTCTTTACTAAGTAACAAGATTTCCTTCTAGAACATGGTGAGAGACCAAAGTTGTCAACTTCTGAGTGATTATAAAATGCTTGCATGGATTCTTTCATCCCTTTCCCTTGGTTCTGACTCTGAACCTCTGCAAAGGATCACAGAGAAGAGAGAATGAGAAGGGGGTGATGAATAAAGAAAAGGACAGAGGGTTGGTTAGGCTTGGCAGCCAAATTGGCTTGTGACTGGGAATTGGAAGAGTGGGGAGTTCTCCATGCCAAGCTGAGTTTTCGTAGCCCAGTGAGCCTGGGAACGATTGATCATCTTCATGTGACACCAGTGGGAACAAGTGAACGTCATTGTTGGAAAGATGGGTTGTCGAGCACAGAGAGGTACCAATGCCAAGAGACAGGCTGTGGTCAGCACATTTTGATGGAGGAAAAGATTTCCCATGAGCCAGTGACTCAGGGCATCTATGTTAGGCTAAAGGAGAGAACACAGGGGACTTTCCTGGGTCCTAGTAGGGTTTATCCACAGCCATTCTCAGAGCAGAAGTTGGAGAAACCTTATCACGGGCTCTAGAACACTCAAAGTGGCTTTTCACTGTCTGATGACTTTTTCCCCCCAGAACCATGATTATATCCCCTGCTCACGAGATGCAGGCACTTGGAGAATTAATAAGTCCAGAAAATGACAATACTATGAACTCATGACCTAAAGGACGTAGTTGGTTTTTAGATTTTACTTTATTGCTCACAGTAAGACAAGAAGAATGAAGCCCCAGGGTCAGATATATTATTAGTGAATTAAATATTAATATATTCAAATAATTTTGAATCTCTGACATTGGACTTGATGTTGGAAATGTGTGAAATAAAATAAATGTGGCCTTTGCTCTGCTCATGGGAAGAGATGCCTATAGAAGCAGGGATACTGGACAAAGCTCATTCTCAAACAAACCAAGATTTAAGGGATGTGGGAACAGTGAGGAAAGAGAAATGGATTTTTCATGTGGGTATTTTTTTCTCCCACAGGAAAAAAGACAGTAGAAATGCCTGCTGTTCTTCAAAACTGCCTGGAGTTTGCGATAGTTGCCTCATCCTGAGCTGAGAACATGGAATACATCCGTATGAGAATAGGCTACTGTGATCACATGTGATGTCATCACCTCAGGTAATCATACAAAGCCTTGACATAGCATTTTGGAGGAAGACAGATGCCCACAAAGGCCTTCCCCACGATATGAAGAATGGTTGAACTGAGCTATTACAGGCATTGGAAATTGTGGAGAAACAGCTTAGGTGACCTGCAAGCAAGCAGCGGAGGCTCATGTTATCTCCTCTGGCTGGAGTGGTATGAGCTGTTTGTGCCTAAGAGAAGGAAGAACAGATTTTTATTCTGCAGACACCTCTTATCAGCTGTGGAGTTAGAAGCATCCTGATAAGTCTGGCATCCACTTGACACCCATTGAAGGACATGCTCCCATGGGGGGCAAAAAACAAAAAACAGTCCTGAGAACTCTTTTTATCTGCTCCAAGAGCCTTGATTGATGGACTGTACAATTCCCAGAAGCATCATGACAGCTTGGGTTGACTCTGAAGATGGTGGGGTGTGCTAAGGTTCCAGGATGAAGTGGCCTGCGTCTTTTATTGGGAAAGGAATGGTCAGGACGTGTGTTGGAAGGCTGATGGTGCAAAGGAACAGTCTCCCATGAATCTGTGACAGTTACCACAGCATTGCCCGAATGTGGCTTGCGTATTGTAATGTAAACGTTAGGCAAAGCTTATTGTAATCCATGCCTCCTAAGTAGCCACCAAGAGTGAACATGAGCTTTCCAAATGCTGCTTTCATGGTTGGAGAATACGCAGTAAGTCCTTATAGATATGGAGGCCAGGGCATACATAATATTCCAGTGGAAATTCTGGGTAGAAGAAAGGAAAGGGATTCTTTACTGTGTGAGTTTACCTAATCTGTAAAAAATGGCAGCTGGAGAGCATCACTTTTTATATCTCAGGAAGGAGTGACATCAGTAAATTGATGATTATCTAGCCAGAAAGGAGACTGGACCAAGCTTAGAACTTCGGGAAAAGACCTGTGATGCTCAGTTTTCATGTCAATGAGTTTCAGTGATTGACTGTTTAGATCAAGTTGGCTGATGGGTCTGTCTGTAGGGGATTGTCTTGGCTGCCCTGACCAATGTGGGGACAACCAGCCTGGAAGTGGGAGGTCCCATTGTCTGGTTTGGGACCATGGACTCTGTAAGACTTCAGGAAGCTGAGCATTGAGTAATCATTTCTCCCTGTTCTTGACTGTGGTGTGAGTGGCTGCTTCAAGCGTCTGCCATTCTGATGGACTATAATCTACCATTGTGAGCTGTAACAAATGCCCTTTGCCCCAAGTTGACTTTCGTCACTTTTTTTTTAAATCTCAGGAACAGAAATGAAGTTAGAAGACTCAGCTTTTGTTTCTTTGCAAGGCTGTTTTGGCTAAACTGTTTAGTCTTTTCTCAGCCTAATGTCTAACATCTCAGATTATTAATAAATAATAATAACAATACCAACAATACCATATTACCATGCTTGTCTGTAGTGGGTGGGTCATTTTAATATGAATTACTTATTATTTTCCTCTGCCTAATACCTGTCTACAATAGCTAGAGTAGATGGAACGGAAGAAGGAAAGTGCTAGAATCCTAGGTTCCAGTTCCAGCTCTGTCTTCAGTCTGATCTTTAACATTCACTCTCATTTTTAGCACAATCAGGATAAGGCTATGTGCCTCAGAACCCAGATGTGACACCTAAGGTAAATAAGCAGGCTTTCCAAATGGAGGGAGGCCCCTTAAGTTCTGTCTGAGGGATGAGGAGAAACATTCAGTTGTTACATGATTTTTCTGCAAATCCCACACATCCTGTCAGATGTGAGGGGAGGAGTCAACAGCATGAATTTTAGAGCTAGGTGAACTTCTGATTTAGTCCTGGATTCAACTTCCCCAGAGCTCTGTGACTGTGGACAAGTGATTCACCTTTATCATCTGTGAAATAAATGCAACCTCACAAGTGGATGGCAAGGGCAATGATATGATAATAAAAAAAGGTCTTAACACACAAAACATCTTAGGGGATCAGATATTACCTTTATCAAAGTGGGTGGAGATAGGCAGATGATGTCTATGTCTGAGGAGACTTCTTCTGCCACTGAACCCACCGATGCCCATGGAGGTCAAAGGAAGGCATTGGATCCCTGGAGTCAAGTTGCAGATCGTTGTGAGCTTCCACCCAGTGTGGGTGCTGGAAACTAAGCTTGTGTCCTCTACAATAGCAGTACAGGTGTTACATGGCTGAGTCACTTCAGGCCTGGACAGACTGATTCCTGTCTACATCCATATCCAGTGCTTTCTAAGACATACTAGAATCTAGGCTGACTAAAGGAGTGATTTGCCCATTTCTTCTTTGACTTAGTGCCATGACCTAGTTCCTCCTTTTGTAAGCCTATGGAGTCCAGGCGCAGCTCTCTTGACCTCTGACCCCTTTGTCTTTTCACATGAGTTGGTTCCTTCCGTGTTTGTGGAGCTCTTTGTTGGATGACCATCCTGCTCCAGGAGAATCTGTGATCTTAGAGACTTGCTGCTCACAATGAGATACTATCATTTTAGAGACTGAGCTTTTCAAATCCTATCTCTTTCAACACTGGAAACGAGCTCATTCTTGATGGGCTGCATACCTGACACGGTGCCTCAGTGATACCCAGGGTCCCACCCCTTCTGTCTTGAGTGGATGAGGGAAGAAGAAAGGAAGCAGGCTCCAGGATACTACATGATATCCTGAAACCTCTCAGCATCTGGCTTACTCATCATCGCCTAACATGGAACAGAGCTTTAGGTGAAATATGGGGGAATGGCACATGAACTGGGAAAAAAATGAAAAAGAGATCAGTGAAAATAAGTAGAAAGTGTCAAGTGTTTTTTTTTTTTAGGTCATGGTAGGAATAGTGGTAATGTGATCATGAGTTATTTGGTTATTTCCTGATACCCTTAACCAGAGGTTTAGAGGCCAAAAGTCAAATCCTTCTCCTAAGTTTCCTAGAGAAAGCTTGGAGGGGAACCTAATATCCGTGGGTGCTTTGGGAAGGTCACTTACTGTATAACCTCTCTATGCTCTGCCGGGCTAGCATGCAGAGTCATGGGCAGTGGTAACTCAGAATGTTCCAGAATGGGGAATGTCTGCAGCTGTTGGACTGTAGAGGTACTCAGGCACTGAAACACATACAGACTCTCTGACATGTTTGAATATCAGGTTTGTTTTGTCCTAAGGAATGTCCCCAGGAGAACAGAAGTGTGACCTGGATGCTAACACGGTCTCTTCTGGGCACTGGTATGAAGGGTATATGGGTTAACAGTAAAAGGGTCCAAGAACCCAATGTTTCTAGGATTTTAAGTTGAGCACGTGGTCTAGGAAGACTGTACCTCCATTTTCATGTCATTTTGGTGTTCATTCATTTATATGAACTTTACTGGTTATATATAATTTCAAAATAACCTCACCCATTGATTCTAATTGAAATCATGTTACATATATATTGAATTTATTGATCAAGATTGAGCTTTCTTTTTAATTTTTTACACTAATTTCTCTCTCTCTGTGTGTGTGACAGAGAGAGAGAGAGAGAGAGAGAGGGAGAGAGAGAGAAAGCGGTAGAGCAAGTGAAGGCTAGAATGCAAAGGTCAGAGGACAGCTTGTAGGAATTGGTTCCCTCCTTTTCACTATGTGGGTTTCAGGCTTGATGCCTGGACCCATCACCTGCTCCCCAGAAGCTGGTTTTCTTCCCTTGAATCAGTACAAAGACAAATAAAGATGAAAAATAAGAAGTTCAGGTCTTCCCATTGAAATTTGGGGAAAAAGGTCTCCATGTTTTTTTTCCCTTTCTCAAGTTCTCATTGACATTCCATCTTCAGCAAATAATTGGATCTGTGAGTTTGAAATTTGAGTGAGAATGATTGGCCAGTGATATAGAAGTGGGAGCCATGGGCGTCTTGTGAACCCAGGAGACTGCTCGAGGTTATTAATGGAGTGTGGAGGGACAGAGTCAAGGACAGCACTGTGCAGAGGCTGGGGGTGATAAGGAATGACTGGCTGGCTTAGAGGAGGGAGGCACCGATGTGGTCCTGGAAATAAGCGAGGAGAGTAGAGAAGGCAGTGTCCAGCCAAGTTGAAATGCTTCCTACAGCCAAGCAAGTGAATAAGGGACTTGGTGTGGAGTAACATGGACGTCAATAGTGATCCTGACCGGAGGTCACTCATGGAATTGACAGAATTCAAGGGTGATACTTAAGAAGATGTAGCCAGTCCTCGATTGAATTTTGGGTTAATCTAGCACCACCCTCACCATCGTCATAACTGGTAATGGTAAAATCCATGAAGGATATGATTGGGGATAATAGAGGAATTTGAAATGGGCTATTCAACACTCTTCAGAAATGGTAAGTTCTCTGAGCACGGTGGCTGTATTAAGTACTCTATGAAACTACAATATTAAGTACTCTATGAAACTACTTTAGGACATACATGCTACAGTCAGCAGGGGTGATATGAAGCCTATCGTTAACTTTGAGTAGTTCACCAAAAAGAATGTATGCACATAAATACATATTTATTTATACAAATTCATATATGGCCTTAAAATTGAAATAGGACTTTCCAAGAAAATACAGAAATGGTTAATAATTTGTATGTTTAGATATATGTAGTATAAAATGTTTATTTGTATTGATACATATGTGTTTTCATTATGAGCCTCAGTTTTTGTGGCCTGAGCCCAGGGCTTTGAGTGCGGTAGACAGATGGTGGCCTACCTTTGGGCAGAGTTATTTTCTGCTTTAGATCTCTGTGTATAGAACTTCTTTCTTTTATTAAAGAGTCACACCTTTGCTGAAATCAAATAATTTTCAATACTGGAAAAAAGTTAAAATATTGAGCTATTTAGAAAACTTGGCCACACGTTGGCTACACTATTTTTTTAAAAAGCTGTGTTTTTTTGACCCACATTATCTTTTTGTAATCTTTATTATTAAGGGTCACCATCCCTCTTAAAAGCCCAGATAAAGCAAATTAATCAGACTCAGACTTTTGGCTCTCCCTGGTTTGAATGGTGTAAATCCTCTGATTGTCACAGATTTAGGTCCCAGGCATGGTGTCCCTGCTGAGGAGAGATGCTGTCTTCTGCTATCACAGTTACACACATAGGGTGGGCAGCTGGACCTCAAGAGCTTAGCTGCCTGGACAATGAACCTAAATAACAAATTTGCGTGTTTATTATCTTTAAACATTTTTAATAGATTCTTTTAATTGCAAGCTTACATAATTCAATATAGAAGATGTTTGTGTTTGATTGACCTTGCCTCATAAGACCCCTGAAACAGTAATGTTTGGCTCTTTGCCTGTTTGTGAAGTAGCTGCATCATGCTTTGTGAAGGCTGCTGTTTCAGAATTGAGCTAATTCTGGGTCAATAAGGGAACCTTAACTTTCTTTTTTAATATTTATTTATTTATTTATTATGTATACAATATTCTGTCTGTGTGTATGCCTGCAGGCCAGAAGAGGGTGCCAGATCTCATTACAGATGGTTCTGAGCCACCATGTGGTTGCTGGGAATTGAATTCAGGACCTTTGGAAGAGCTATGCTCTTAACTGCTGAGCCATCTTTCCAGCCCGAACCTTTACTTTCTAAAGCCAAATTCTCCAGAGCAGAAGGAGGCCTGGAGTTTTCTTAGGCTGCGCTTTCCTCAAACCTCCCCGTCTGCCTACTCTCATGAGCAGAAGGCAGACCAGCAAGTGCAGTTTCTTGTCCTCTCCCCGTGCCAACGCCTTCCGTCATCCTTCCTCATAGACAATTTTTTTCTGAAATAGAGCAAGTGAACTTTGAAAAAAGCAACTACACTGGCAAAGAACAGAGAGGTTAGTTCATAGAGGGAGCCATCTACACCCCTGGTGGGAAGGTGAGTTAGTCCAGCCACCATGACTATCTTATGGAGGCTTCTCGAAAGATGGAGAACAGAAACTTGATCTTGCGGTTCCGCTGGGGAGCATTTCCCCAAAGGACTCAAAATCAACACATCAGAGAGACCTTTGCACATCCATGTTCTACAGGTATGTTAGGGAACCAACCGAGGCATCCAACAAAAAAGGACCGATAAAGATACATTATGTACCCACAGAGCATTTCCTTTTTGTTCTGAAGGAGGAACTCTTGTCATCTTTGGGAAAATGCATCCAACTGGCTGAACAATTGAGTAAACGAAGCCGATTTTAGAAAAATAAATGCCTTGTTTTCTTTCATCTCTTGTTTTCAGATTTCATATAAATAAAAGATGTATGTTTAGGACATGAAAGTGAGCACAAGGATCAAGGGAAACTTGGGAGGGAGCGGCTGAAGTTACAGCATATCTGTGTACGAAAAGCCCTTAGCGAACATACTTAACACAGTGAAACTTTAAAAGACGGAACAAAAAAGAAAAAGGATTTCTTGGTCTGAGACAAAATCTTTCACACCCTCATAGTTCCTGGCTGGAGCTCAGATGGCTTGGGGTGTGCTGTGCACATTACCTCCTGAGGAGGAGGATAACATATTACTGCTGAATGGGCTGTTTCATTACGTACCCTGCAAGGCCAAGGCCATAGCTGCCCTCTTTGTGGGAGACCTTTCATTGTTTGAGGCTCTTCTCCTGCAAACGCTTGGTTGACTAGGGAGACACCGCAGAGCTGGGCCGATCCCTCTTGCCATATGAACATCTAGAGGGCCATGCCAGCAAGTCTAAGGGGCAGACAGGACTCTCATCAAGGACCCTGCCTCTTCTTTTTCTTTTTTAACAGATAGGAACTTACAGCTGTGAGAGAGAAACTTTTTCTTTCACCAGTGCTGGTGATGATGTCTGCGATGATGTAGGCAGAACTCAGCTTGGAGTTTCTGTCTATGTCTATGAAAGTTCCAGGCCATCAGCAGAATGTGACAGGCAAGGATCAGCAGGAGTGTATTGGGAAATCCAAAGCAGGAAGAAAGAGCAAGGGTGGGCTTTAAGGGGTGTTTGTTGACAGAGTAAAGCAGTACTGTACATTTCCCCTCCAAGCGTTATTGAATCCATGGCAACTTGGCAAAGGTGTTTTCACTGTTTTTGAAACATCAAAAAATAAGGAAAGAGCCTGGAGGTGTTTCTTTGATCTTTTTGATCTGATAAAGAAATATAATCTAGATATGCAACTAAAAAGAGCCAATTAAGAGCATTCAAAGACTGTTTTATATGTTCATTCAAACAAAGGTAACGTCTACGTTTTGTAAAAACATTTTGCTGTTTTCTTCTTTGCCTACCTACTGTTGATATGACCCATTGTCTTAGAGTTTAGCATCCTCTCGAAGGCCCTGAGATCTGGTTTCAGAGCTGTGGGCTCAGAGCTCGAAAGCAATGTCACCGAAGGAGACTGTTGCTGGGTTCCAGACAGCTGTCATTCCGAAGAGTGTTAAGGCTGGAGGTGTACCTCAGTGGGAGAGCAGTTCCTCACAGTCACAAGGTCCTGGGTTGATTCTCGGAACTGCAAAGGGACAAACAAGCATTGAGAAGATAAAGTTGGCCAATGATCTTTTCAAGCAGAGAAATGCAGTCCACAGTCGGCCAGACCAGAGGCTTGCAGAGGAAGCAGATTTTGCCTTGGATGGAAGCGGTGTGCTTGTCAATGTTTCTATGCTGTGGCTCCTAGGAAGACCATGGGGCATCTATGTTTCTCTCCAAGGGTGACCTTGACAAGCAAAGCTCAGTTATGATAGAATCTTTTAGAAAGTGATTCAACATTATGACATTTTCTAACCAATGGCTGTCAATTTGGAAGTCCACAGGGTACTTTGTGGGATCACGTAATTAAAGATCACATCTGGCTTTTCAATCAATCAATATGTCATTTTTTCCCCTTCAGCATAAATCAGGGGGAAGAGCACTGGGGACAGATCTGGCAAACACGTGAGCTTGGCGGAGCCGCTCGTGGTTCTGTCATTCAGCTGGTTTATTTCTTGATCGAACCCTTTCTTCCCTTGTGAGTACTGTAATCTTAAAAGATTTTTTCTCATAACTTTAAAAGTGTGTGCTCGCAATATAAGATCAAAATAATGAAGCTGAAGCCAGCATAATTCTATAAACTAATCACATGATAATTTCCACTATAATTTTTAATTTATCTGATGGAAAAGCTTATATAATATATTGATATGTTTTTAGTACTTTAAAAGTTAATGCCACAAAGAAAGGGCAATAGTCTTTGAGAGTGACAATTGTATCTAAACGTGACATTATTTGTAAAAGGGGCTGTATTAGCGATCAGTTTTACTGTAATGAAGAACCCAAGGCGGACTAGCCTTAGAAGAAAAGAGGTTCAAACACAATGATACAGATTTGGGAAGTCCTCCTTGTTTCCTCCCTGTCACATTATATCATGGAGGGTGACCACGGTTGAATACATGGGGTAGAGAGAAACAGGGTCCTTGGTGTGAAGCCAGAGAGACCGGGTGGGACCAGATTCAGGAATTTGCATCAATTCACTAAGGAGAACTAATCAGGGACACAGGGCACAGGGGACACATGAACAGTGCTTTAGTAACTACCAAAGGGCATACTCTCCACACCTGAGATTCCCCAATGGACTGGTTGGTACATCATCCCCTGATACCATTACTTTGAGGAGTAACCACATAACCTCTTGAGCAGACACACGGAAGCAACATCTAAACCATAACAAATATTAATAAGTAAAAATGTGATTTTTCTCAATTGATTAAGAATGAAGCTTTAGAAGTATTAAAAAGTCCTTTTTGTTATGGTTTTCGTCTCTTTAAGAGACAAGCCACACCCACTCCCGGAAACCCCTGCCCTGCTCTGGCCATCTTGATTTCTCGCTGTCTTCTTTCTTGGCGTGCGGGCATCTCTCTCTTCTCTCTCTCCGCTTCCCCCTTCTCTGTCTCTCTCCTCTTCTCTCTCTCTC
>LOEQ01009019.1:26410-52760 GCA_001685075.1 Bramus lutescens | reverse complement strand
TCTCTCTCTCTCTGTGTGTGTGTGTGTGTGTGTGTGTGTGTGTGTGTGTGTATTTGTGGAGGCTAGAACTGTATACCAGGAAACTTCCTCAATTGCCCTCCACCTTATGTTTTGAGACAGAGACTCTCACTGAACTGGCAGCTTGTTCTCTACCTTCCCAGCTTCAGGATTAGAATGCATTGTTATAGTCAGTTTTGGTGTTTTTGGTTTGTTTGTTTTTGTGGGTCTGGGGCTTCAAACAAACTATGGTTCTTTTGCTTGCATAGCAAGCTCTTTATGGGCTAAGTCTGTTATAGAATATTATTTATCTAGGCAAAGATATGTTACATTTCTTTATGCTGCAGAATATTACTTTAGCTGTGTAAAGGTGTGTTACTTTTGTTTATGTTATATTTGTTTAATTAGGTAAAGATGTGTTGAATTTGTTTCGCCTTACACACCTAAGGCACCTGATTGGTCTAATAAAAAGCTTAATGGCCAATAGCTAGGCAGGAGAAAGGACAGGCGGGGCTAGCAGGCAGAGAGAATAAATAGGACAAATCTAGGCTCAAGGAAGAGAAGGGAAGAACGAGAAAAGGAGGAGAGAACAAGGGAGATTCCTGGGGCCAGAAGCCAGAAACATGCCAGCAGACACGAGAAACAAAGAAAGTAGGTTATATTGCTGTGCCCAGACTCTCGCCCCTCAGAAAGACCACCAGGGATCTGGGACTTGGATGCAAAAAGCAAGGTTTATTCCAAAGTGCAGTACGAGCCTAGGCAAGGAATTCATCCAGCACCCTCAACGCAGTGAGGGTGGGAGGAGCTCCCTTCCAGAGATTACAGGACTTTTTATAGACAATCTTGCAAGACCACAAGCTCTCACCTAATTTGCATACCTGGACCTAATTGAGGGCAGCAAATGATTACAAAAGGGTATAAAATTTAATAAGCATGATATCATTATTCAAATGAAGTATGGACATAAGTATGTTCTCAGTTGGCCTGTTCATATCTGTCCTTGAGGTATGTAAATGAAGCATACTATGGCCATATTTTTAATTGGTCAGTTCTTGGCTATCCGTGAGGCAATACTCTCCTCATTGTTATTGGCTCCTGGCCCTTGTCACATATCAAATGTTTTAGCCTAGCCTAAACAGCATCATTCAGGCAGAAAACAATTAGGTCACTCTGACCAGTTTTTCATTTCTCTCAATATAAAAAGAAAGCAAAAAACTCTAAGGCAAAAGGTAGATAAAAAGACACAGGTTAACTTAAGTTAAAAGAACTAGTCAGAAAGGAGCTAAGCTAAGGCCAAGCATTCAAAACTAATAAGAAGTCTCTGTGTCATGATCTGGGAGCTGGATGGTGGCCTAAAAGAAAAATTCTGGTACATAAGCCATTTTCCCAATGGTATTTTTTTCTTTTAATGCCTTATGATTTTTGGCTGAAACATGGACATCTAAAATTATATCAAGCTATCCCTTGGGAAGCTGGTTCTGGGATTGCCTTCAGATTCCAAAGTCTGTGTGTATTGCCTTATATAAAATTATTGTTGGGGAACTTTAGAACTCTCCTTTGCTTCCTCTGCCCTTTGCTGTCAGTCCTCGCTGGCCCACTTTGGTGTGGAGGAGCTCTCCATTAGGTTTTAGTTAACCAACTGCAGGGAGTCCATTTCAGGTGTGATGCTGCTACTGAAGAAGAAAGGAATGCTCCCCAGGAAGAGGGCATGCCCATCACTAAGCTTTCCAATCAATCCCACTCTTCTCCTATTGAATCCTTTTGTGCCGTGAATCCCCCTAAGTAGCCTAAGTCTGTGTTCTTCAGGGCCACCTTTGAATAAAACTTGATTCCTTCAACCAATGCACATCTCCCCAGCTTTTGTTATTTTAAGGACATTTAATTACAGTAACAAATTGCCTAGTCTTTGGATAGTACCTACTCTGCTCGTTCATATTTATTTTGATTTTGTGTGTGTATTCTTTGTACCGCTAGACATAGAACCCAAGACCTCACATATGCAAACAAGCCCCTCCAGCTCTGAGCTGCAACTCTGATCTCCTCTGATGCTTTAAAACCATTTCTAGATTATTCATGATTCCTGGTACAATGAAAATGCTATGTAAACCATTGCTGACAATGACAAGAAGGAAATCTGTGCATATTCAACGTGGGTATGATTGAAGAAAACAAAACAAAAAGTAAACTGAACAAAAACATGTCTGGGGACTGGCCAGAGAGCTCAGTGGGTAAGGAGAGCTCATCATAAAGTCTGAAGGCCCGTGTTTCATTCTTGGGACATACACAATGAAAGGGAGAACCAACGCCTGGAAATTGGCCTCTGGCCCCCACTGGTTCACTGAAACACCCACATGCTCATTCTCTCTTCCTCCACTTAATAAAAATATAAATTTAAAAATGTAATTTAATTAAACATTTTAAAAATATTTTTATCTGCACTTGGTTGAGCCATATATCCAAAAATCCATGGATTCAGCAAGCAGACTACAAAGTGGTAACTATGGAAATTAAGTGACCACCTTTCCCCAGGTTTGTTATTATTGCTAATTGTTGTTTATTAATTTACTGCCCTGTAAAAATATATTCTGTAAAGTATGTATTCTGTTCATGTATGGTCACTGAAGTCTCTGCTTGTAGCTTAGTAGCCATGTGGCTATTAGATGTAGCAGGAACCAGGGTCTTCCAGTCTTCACATAGAGGCCATTTGTAACACTAGGCCATGCAGTTGACAATTTTATCCCAGCCTTCAGTGTCTGCTTGTACAGAGCTTGGCGTGAGTGAACTAGATGGTTGAATGATGGAGCAAGAAGAGACTTGAGATAATGTTACCTTTCATTTTTTTAATGTTGTATCATTTGAGGGCATTAAGTAAATGTATGAAAGTAACTATAGGCTTTTGTGTTTGAGGGTAGGGTGGGCAGTCTCTCTGTGTAGCCCAGGCTGGCCTCAAATATGCATCCACCGAGTACTGAGTTCTGGTCCCTTTATATACCATGTATACACCACATGTCCTTTTAATACTGTACTTTTAATATGCAACACAACTATAGACTTCAAATCAAGGACATGCAAAGGTATTCGGACATGGGAGGATCCTAGTCTATTACTGGGCCCATCCGTTGCTACCCCACAAAGTCTTAACCACACAGTCTGACATCATGATGGCTTTAGCATATTGGCTCTGCAGATATGCACTGCACTGCAGATGCTCAACTCCTGGTCCTGCTGGTCATTTGCTTTGTGATTCTGGGTAAGTTACTTAATCTTTGTATGTCTCTGTTTCCTTGGTTATAGCTGAGGGCTGATGCTACTGTTGCTGCCGTATATGACCCCACCGGCAGATGCAGATTAATGTGCATTAAGGGCCTGGTGTAGTAAAGTGTTGATTGCTGTAATTGTTAACTGACATCAGCAAAAAGGGAAGGATTCTGTCTCTTAGCGCTGTACCCTTGTCGTGTGCTAGTAATAAGCCATGAGCACTCAGCATGATCTAGACAGATTACTGAAGTGCTCTGCATGCATTCTCATGGATGTCCTGCTCAGGGAGCATCATAAAGAAGGAATGATTGTAGCGGGCTTTCTCTTGGACCACCAGCCCCCAAATCATGACATGGAGACTTATCAGTTATGAATTCTTAGATACAGCTTAGGATTGTATCTAGCTGCTTTTAAAACCTAAATCAATCCATTTCGATTCATCTATGTGCTACCCCGAGGCCTGTTTACCTCATGTACCCTCTGTCCACCCTGCTTTCCTGCTTCCTCCATGTCTAGCTGGCTGGGCCCTTTCTCTCTGCCCACCAGCCCTGTCTATCCCTCCTCTGCCTAGCTATTGACCACTCAGCTTCTTATTAGACCAATCACGTGCCTTAGGTAGGCAAGGTGAAATGCAACACAGCTGTACGTAGTTAATTCTTCTGCCACCTAAACAAATGCAACACTTCTTTACATAGTTAAACAAATATTCTATTCCACGACAAATGCCTGTTCTGTAGAAGTGACATGACTGGGGCCTAGAGAAATGAATAACCAGTTCAAGGTCACGGTGCTCCTAAAAGGCAAAATCGTGAATTGAAATCCATGTGGTTTGAGCTTCCTCCTGATATCGACAACTCAATTCGCTTCTCAGGAACCTGCCTAAACAGTCCCACCCCCACCCTGCTGCTGGAGCCTGCGTTCACCCACACAGTTCACAGGGACATTTGTCTGCTATTAGTAATAGTAACTCAGCCACCCCCAGCTCTCTGCACAACTGAAAAAAAGGAGCATTGCTTTTCCAAATCTCAGAACTCTTTTTGAGATGCTCTCACTATGTAGTACAGACTGGCCTCAAACTAAGATCCGCCTGCCTCTACCTCCCAATTGCTGAGACTACCAGTATGCACTCCAAGTCATTTTTAAATCGCGAGGTTTCTAAGGCTCTCCCAGCACCACCAACAGCTTCCTCGAAGCACAAACTTAGATCAAAAGGCATATCAAAACTCTTTAGTGTTACAAAGTTTATCTGCAAGCATGATATCCCAGTCCTAAAATCCCAGATCTTGGGTGACTGAGACAGGAGGATCTCGAGTTTAAGGGCCAGTTTGAGGTGTGTGGAAAGACAATGTCTCAAGACCCCTTACAGATAGGGGGATGCTCTGGAATGTGTAGACTGATGCTGTAACCCCTAATGTGAGGATATCTGGAGGTGGGCCTCTGGGCAGTAGGTCAGTTTTGATGATGTCATGTGGGTAGGGCTCTTGGTGGGATTAATGTCCTTGCTGAGGTGAGGTAGAAGCGGTGACTCTCCACAGCACAATACCTGTCTCCAGACCAGGAAGCCAGCCCCTGCCAGAATGTGCCAGCAGGTACCATAAGCTTGCCTTGGCTTCCAGAACTGTGAGAAGAAAATACCGTTGTTGAAATCACTCCAGCTAGGGCACTTCATCAGAGCAGCTGAAGTACACTAAGATGGAAGATCTCTGAACACAAGACTTCTTAATATTTAAGGAAAACATTTATTTTATAACATTGACAAAGATCCAGGCAGTGGAACAATAAAGGAGCGAGGGAATGGCCAGTCTGTCCTGTTTCCCCAGTAGGGCATAGCAACACCATCAGGGTACAAGTGCTTCTAGAGAGTCAGTGGTGACAAAAAGTGTTGCCGGTTACACAGCCATAATTCATACCCCCCACCCCCATACTGTGCCTTCTGTGAGAGGCTACATGGCAGATGTCATGGATTCTGCCCTGGCTGTCATCTGCTCTGGGAGGGCTGAGAGTGGCTGTTTGTTCTGAGGCACGGGAGAGGCTGATGTGTTCAACACCTGTTGCAAAGGAAAAGAGAAAGCCAACTTGTAGGGATTTCCATTTATAGATTTTAGAGACATATGTTAAATGGAATTTATTGCTCATTAGTCCAGATACCTTGGAAAGTCTCTGCTTAAACCATGATAAGTCTCTTACCTGAGCAACAAGCAGACAGCTGTATATGCTCACAAAGAAGACCGCAAAGACTGGTTGTATTTTTAAAAGGAAAGATTGTAAATGTTCACAGTTTAAAATACAGTCTCGCCAGGCAGTGATGGCGCACACCTTAAATCCCAGCACTTGGGAGGCAGAGGCAGGCAGATCTGTGAGTTCGAGGGCAGCTGGGTCTACACAGGGAGTTCCAGGACAGCGAAGGCTACACAGAGAAACCATGTCTCAAAAAAAAAAAAATGCAGTCTCATTCCAACACAAGCAGGACTGACACATGTGCCACACACCACACATGCTACACACACCCATTCCTAAGCAGTTGGCAGATATCAGTAATCCACTACCAAGATAACATCACTATTCCAGCTTGGGGCTTAGGGGGCCACAGACTAGCCTCCAGATGTGATTCTCCTACAGATACTTGACCATTATTAATTGGATTCCCCCCAACCCATTGGAGACACAACACCACAGTAACTATTTTTAGCTGTAGCCCCTGTTCTTCCTTCTGCCACTTTACCTCGGCTCCAGCTCTCCATGCCCAAAGCATCCTCATCCCCTTTGCTTTTCATGTTTCTCCATGGCAAGCTCCCCCGGGCAGTACTGGCAATGCTAGGAATGATGTCTGGTGTATTTAGTGATGGGTGGTCAGCCAGAATATGTTCCTGTCAACAGACAGCTGTAGAACAGCTCTGCCCATACAAGGTGTGCCTTCCCTTGGAGAAGCGTGGCAGCCAGCCAGAAGGAAGGCATTTTCAGGTAGCGTTTGAAAGATCTGCTGACTTGTACAGTTGATGAAAACAACCATCTGGAGACTGCTGCGTCTAGATTCACGGCTTGTACACTGACAAGGTGCAACCCTCTCCTTGCCCTTGGAGAGCGTGTGCAAGGGCACCAGGGCAGGAGGTAGACAGGTTTTTAGGATTCTTTGATTACCACCCTTCCTTCAGATCTGTCCAGAACCCTCCACAGCTGAGGATTTTTCTCTCTGGCCTATTTTTTATTAAAACATCCAAGAAAAAGGAATGGCTCTTTGGAGGTTTGTGCAGCTCCCTCTTGGCGTAGAGGGTCAAAAAGAGCTCTTAACCTCTGTCAGCTGGAAAGAACACTAAGAAAGGGAAAGCCTCTATCTGGCAAGGAGTTGTTATGTGTAATGTGGACTTTGTGTGTCATGTGATGTGGAAGAGAGGACTTTTCTCCAGGGTGCATTCACGGGTCTTTTCGCCTGCGCATGTTTCTCTGAGCATGTATTAGAACCCAGCCTTCTATGGTGCTTGTTTGTTTTGACTAAAGTCGGCAAACATTTCTTTTCACTGTTTTGCTCAAAGACACAGTCTTCTCTTGAATACATTTCTTTTCTAAGGCTTTTTCATTTATTATATGCCCATGAGGGGTTTGCCTTCAGGTTTGAATATGCACCATGAGCAGGCTCAGTGCCCATGAAACCATTGGATGCCCTGAAACTGTAGCTATGGATTATTGTGAGACATTATGTGGATGATAGGAACTGAACCCAGCTCTACAAGAATAGCCTATCTTCTCCAGCCACTTGAGCTGGTGGTGTCTTAATAGTGAAGTCTTGAACATTCTGTCGCTGACCTTTCTTCATCACCTTCACAGCAGACTTTAGTCTAGGAAAGCAGATGTGACATATAGGGATAAAACACTGGCCTGCACATCACTGTACACCAGGTCATTTACTCGGTACAGACCTGCAGGACAAATGATTCATTTGTTTCTGTCCTTCCCAGAACTGTCCAGTCAGTGTTGTTGATTCCTATAGTTGGCCAAAAAATCCATGATAAATGTTGCCAAGGAACTTGGGGCCATGATATGACCTCATAGCTTGGTCCCTCACATCCCTTAGGGCTCTACAAACTCAGGAGATGGTCCTGGGTCCAAGTTCCACTCAACTGAGAACTCAACTAAAGCAACCCCAATGCTCTGAAGTCATCCAGGGTTTCTTTGCTAGCTAGTAACCAGTTCCCACTGGGCATGGTAAAACAAGCCTACAACCCTAGCACTCAGGAGGTTGAGACAGGAGGACCATGAATTCAAATCTAATCTGGACTACACAGCAAGGACCTATCTTTAAAAACAAATATTAAAATGCCACCCCAAATGGCTTTCTCCTGACAGGAAAAAGTGTACTCTACATTGAAATTGAAAACTGCTTTGCAGTTTGAGAACCAGTAAAATATAGTTAAAAGACCATGAACTTTGGGCTTAGTTCAAACCCAAACTTGGCTCGTTGACTTCTAGGAATCTTGATCCAATGACTAATGCTCTCTGACCATATGGCTTTGGCTATTTTAAATAACCACAATGCTTCCGATATTGTATAGCTCTCAAGAGGGCTTAATGCAGCAGTGGATATGGAAGCCCCATATATTCATGTAGACACGCGGAATGCATGCCCTCAATCAAGGCTGGAGTCCTACCACCAAAAGCCGGGTAAATTTCCAGAGCTTTGCATTATCTCTGCTAACCAAAGTCAGTTAATCATTGACTGACAAAAGGAGGTCACAGAAGACCTGGAAACCACAGGGTTGTCCTTCAGCTCCCTGTTTCCAAGCAGAAGTTAGTATTTTATACATGAACATATTATACAGATGTTAAAAATTTAACAACAAAGATAATACGAAAAAAAAGACAGCTGACGGTAATATGCACATCCACGCAGAGACACGCTTAGCACATTCATCTCGATTCTCCTCATTGGCCGTAGAATAGGACAGTATGGACTTGGTCCTTTGGCTGTTCCAGAAGGTAACACCAACTCTGGCACAGAACACAAGTTAGTGCCTGGCCCTAGACACCTTCCTGGGGCCCCCACAAGAGAGGTGTCACAAACCTCTGGTGACCAGAGGTCAGTCAGGGTGTGAACTTGCATGGTGACAGTCACGAGTTTCAACATCCTTTGCCAAATTCAAGACACATAGTGCCCTGTTTAGTTTTCATTTCACAAGAGATAAAGCTAAGATGTGGTAGTACTTTGGCATGGTAGTGAAGTCAGGAAAGAAAGTGTATTTTAAAGTTAGGTCCAATATTCAAACACTTGAGGTTAACCTGCTCAGACCCTGTCTACCCCCAAGGGGAGACAAACAGAACAAGCAGGGACACTCAAAACCTCCCAGCGTCAATCCAGGCAGCAAAAATGCTTGCCACCTTTATTTTGTTTTCCCAAATTTGTCATCTCTAAGACAATTATCTTTTTAAAAGCTCACATTGGGGTAACATTTTAAAGCTATAAACATGAAATTAGAGAATATAGCTAATTTTAAAAGCTAATAAAATAATATCACAAGATCCAAGAAATTATGATTATATTAATTGTCTTACACTTAATTTTCTATACTTTTTTGTATGTGAAGGATTTGGGTGTTACTTATGTCAAGAAAGTTAAATGGTAGTGTCTAAGAAGCAAAGTAGACAAAGGGAGTAAAACTATCTACAGAGGGAGAAACTGAGGACCAGAAAGGCAGTGGCTTGCCCAGCAGCTGTGGTTTGGACATGGTTTGAACTGTGATGGTGACAGTGTTGGAAGGGTCTTTAGGGAATGATGGAGTCATGAGGTCTCTGCCTTCATGAGTGGATGGATCCACAAGGACTCCTGAATGGTCATCTCAGGAGTGGCCTTGTTATAATGGGGAACTCTCTGGTGGCTGGATCTGACTTACCACATGATTCCATCCTCCTTGTTATAAGGCAGCACAAGGCCTTCATCGCATCCTGGCCAGAGGCTGACGCCCTGTTTTCAGACTGCTCCGTATTTGGATGGAAGCCACACCCCAGCCCCTGGCATCCATATATCCAAAGAGTCTGGAATGTTCCACTGGACGTTCCATCCCAAGCCCCCTCCCCCGGGAGTTGCCTCAGTCAAGACTCTACCCCTGAGAAAGCCCCGACAAAAGATGACCCCTCCCCGGAGATGCTCAAGACCTCTCCCACAGGGCATTTAAACTGCCCCCCAGAGAACAAACACTGGTTTTCTGGGCTTCCTTCCCCAGCTCCTTTCTGGGGGGCTAGAAATCCATCCTGGAGCATTTGTATCCATTAAACCTGGGCGTTTTCTAATTCAGTTTGGTTTGGTCTGATTTGGATTATTGTGTCAGCAGAGGGGTTTATGAGGTGCGAAAACTTTTTACTCAGCTTCCAGAGCAGTGAGATAAATAGACTGTTACTCATGATAATTAACCAGTTCTGTAGAATTTTTTATTATGGCATAAGAAATGGACCATAACACTGGCAAAAAAAAAAAAAGAGTTTGGCTTTTGTTCTGCCAAAGATGAAACAAAATTCTCTCACTATGAGATGGGGGTGAGTATAAATTTTGCTGTCTCAACCTAAAGTTTGTATTGGGCTTCATATTCTAAGGACTACTGTTACTGATGTGCAAAGTAAAATGACTTAAATTGAGGTAAAGAACGATTCATAGTGAGTCAGAGCCCTACTGCGAACAAACAGTTGTAAGTCAAGTTAGTCATTTAGGAACATCGGCTTTTCCTGCTGCTTACATTTGTCCTTCACATGTAAGTCACATGTGTAGTATGATTTTTCTTTGGGCTGCCAGCTCACAAAAAATGATATGGAGACTTATTATTAATTATAAAATATAGATTCATAATATTTGATAATAGAATTATATTATACTCATAATATAAAACGCCTATAGCTTAGGCTTGTCTCAGTTGCTCTTATAACTCAACCCATTTTTCTTCATCTACATGTTGCCATATGACTCGTGGCTTTTACCTCTCCTCCTGCGTGTCTTGCTCCCCCGGTGTCCAGCTCATAACTCCCTCTTTTCTTCTTCCCAGAAGTTCTTTCTGTTCAGAGTTCCTGCCCTGTACCTCCTGCCTAGCTATTGAGCATTTAGTTTTTTATTACACCCATCACAGTGACACATCGTCACATCGTATGAAGAGATATTCCACAGCACACATGAAACTAAAATGAACAGCCATGTGACTCAGTCATGCCCTTCCTAGGTAGATTCCCACTCTAAGTCAACATGCCACAGAGATCCTTGCACATCCATGTCTACTGCTGCACTGTTCACAAAGGCCGAGAAGCAGAAACAAGCTACATGTCCATCTACAGAATAATGATAAGGAAAATGAAGCACATGTACACATTGGAAGTCTTCACCCATAAAGAAAACGGAATCATGACGTTTTGGGGAAAATTGATGAATCTGAAGATCATTTTGCTTAGTGACACAAGGCAGATGTAAAAGACAAATATATAGCTTCATAATGTGCACAAAGAGAAGACCGTGAGAGGGGAGAAAATAATCTTCGGGGCTTGGAGGAGGGAAGAGAGTGCAATGGAGCACACGTGACAAAGCAGGAGAACAATGTAGAGAGAGGAAAGGGGCAGCACCAGGAGGGTGGGGAGGGAAATGAGAGAAGCAAAGAGGGGGGGAACGAATGCGAATGAGGTATAATGATGCGGATGCCTGAAAATGCCAAAGAGGCGCCCAACTCTTTGTATACTAGCTTTCAACAGCAAACTTAAGCCACATGAGCATTGTAAGTAGCCACAAGAGAGGTTTTATTTGTTAAAAAAAAATTACCTTCCTAGCTGGGCAAAGTGATGAATACTTGAGAAGCTGAGGCAGGGGAATGGCCTTGAATCTAAGGTTAGCATGAGCTACATAGGAGAAGCAATCTCAAAAAGCAAAACATAATACAAGAAAATGCTCTCTCTACCAGCAGGGGAGTGGGAGAGCCTTTCTCACTCTTGCCTCGTGTTTGGGTTAGGACTATGCTTTTGTTCATTAGTTTAATAGAAATTCCCTGAGCCCCTGATGCATGCTGGGCCCTGGATGTGCTGGGGCATGATGTCCTTGTGGAATTTATGACCCACTGGGGAAGATAGACAACAGACAATCCCAAGATGTGTGTGCTTTCTGTTGAGATACGAAAGGAAGCAAGTTGCAGAGGACTGAGTCAGGGGAGGACTGGGGTGAAGGGAACATCTGCGGGGCGGTAGCAGCATTCCAGGCCATCATCAGCTCAGATGGAGCCTGTCCTGAGCTGGTGACTTCCAGGGACTGCTCTTGAGGCAGAAGCAACGCACAGGAAGGGTAGTGGTAGGGAACAGGCAGGCTGGCTGGTAGCTCCAAAAATTTAACTTTACAATTTATTGATGTTACCTTGGAAGCTGAGTGTAATGGTATAATACCTACTGGTGGTGAAGCTTGGGCAAGAAAGTCCAAAGTTCAAGGCCAGCCTGGGCTAAGTAGCACACAGTCCTGTGTTTTTGTCAGATACAGCCCCTAGATAATTTGCCATCAAGGAATATATCAAGTTGGCTGGTCTCAGCCTAAGAGTGACAAAGAGACAAAAGTAAAGAAGATAGATCTGGATATGTAGCATGAATAATAAAAGCCCAGAGACAGATATTGGAGTTCAAGCTGAAGATCAGAAGAGCAAAGCAGTCAGCCCCTAGAGAGATCTTTAACTGCTACTAAATCTTCAGACCAAAAGGACAAAGCCTGTCTCCACAAATCCTCAGACTCCACACTCCACTGAGCTCCTGTCTCTTCCCCTTTATATTCCTCTCTTCACCCAGCCATATCGCTCCTGTCTCCACCTCCCTGGTGCTGGGATTAAAAGTGTGTGACTCCCAAATACTGGAATTAAAGATGTGAACCACCATCACCTGGATCTGTTTCTGGATCAATCTTATGTAGCCCAGGGTAGCCTTGAACTCATCAAAGATCCCTCTGCCTCTGTCTCTTGAATCTTGGGATTAAAGGTGTGTGCCACTGACCTATATGGCTGACTAATGTGGCTGCTTTGCCCTGTGATCTTCAGGCAAGCTTTATTTATTAAAACACAGATAATATGCCATTATAAACATGGTGTGGACCTTCAGTGCCAAGGCATTTGGTAGACTGACGATGCAGGTGTGGCAATGGTGCTAGGGTGCTAAACCACACCTAGTGGTGTGGCTGAGTCACTACTTGGAAAGATGGTACTTAACTAAGGCGACCTAATCCCACTGTCCACTTCAGCTGAACCTGGTGATGAAGCAGGAGTACAGCCATGGCGTCTTGGAACTGAGAGGACCAGGGAGACCATCTGGTCCAAGGTACTCATATCTCACAAGTTAGAGCTTACACTCCATCAATTCAAGGGAAGAGAAAGCTCCCAGCTGATGATGGTGAATTCCTAAGCTGGCTTCCTGACTCTTAGGCTCCAAAGCACCTTCTTCGCAATCACAACCTTCTCCACATAGGTGAAATCAGTTCTCAAGGGCCATGGTCAAATGGTAGGTGCCCAAGAATTACTCACTGAAATCAGTGATTGATCTGTGTGAGTTTCTCTTAGTTAATTAAACTCAAATTTACATAGATTCATGAGCTTGTGGTTCATCAACACTCTCCCAAGAAACTGCCATCTTCTCCGTTTAAAACAGTATTTCAGATTAACAATATTTAAGGGCATGAAGTATAAAACTATATTGTTGTGCCTACCAAAGAAATCAAATGGAATCTAAAATGGGATTTATTTGTTTACTTTGGCAGGGCTGGGTATAGAATTCAAGGCCTGATGCAAGCTGGCAAGTTCTTCCTTTGAGCTAACACCCCTAGCCTCTGGTTCCTTTTAAAATTGAGCTGTAGGAATTGGGAACTCCAGTCTGTTTCTTTAAGGAATAGGAAAAGAACTGGAATCACCCAAGGGAGCGACAACAGATGATTTTGTATCCAGATTGGCTATGCTGAAGAAAAGTCTCCAGTCAGCGACTTCTAGAGTCAAAATAAAAGAGAGATTATAGATAATAATTAGACGATAAGAATTTGCAATTTATTTCAGGTGTCTGCATTTTAGAAGTATTAAGAGCCACCAGAAGGAGAAAACATAAAAGACACTTCCTTGAGAATCTATTCGCATGCTGTGTGTGTGTGTGTGTGTGTGTGTGTGTATGCAAGTACATGCTCGCACCTGACATATGAGCACCATGTTGTTTCCATGGCAATGTGGAGGGGGCACTAGGAAGCAATCTTCTTACATTTAGACACACTTATAAAGATCCATGTACTAAAAGCTGTGAGGGAGATATTTTGAACTCAAAGGAAAAATTATTCTAATCTTCTTTGGGATGAACTCAAGCAATCATGCCTGCCTCTTCCAGCCACACTCCCACGTTGGATCTGTTGTGTATCCTTCAAAAGCTTTGGGCACATTTTTCTCACACGGCATCATTGCTCCAAATCCAGCCTTCCACGACCTCAATCAGCTACTCGGGACTTCTCAAAGCTTTGAGGGCATTCACGATCATAGCTCCCCCAGACAAGCGCGTATGCTCTTTCCTTACTAAAATGTTACACTAATCTGTGCAGAGTTTCATAGTAGCAGCAATGCGAGGGGGACAAAGACCCCACGTGGAGTCTGGGAAGGAGGCTGGATGGGTAAAGTGGCAGCTGTGCAAGTGACAACTTAAGTTCAATTCCCAGCACGGGAGTAAAAGTGCCATGTGAGGTGTAGTTGATTTCTTTTAACTCTTTGAGGGCCCACTACCCAGCTCCCAAATAAATACATGGAGACTTATTCTTACTTACTATGAATGTACAGCCTTAGTTTGGTTTATTTCTAGAGAGCTTTTCTAACTTAAATTATTCTATCTCTCTATTTTACATTTTGCCTCTGGGCTTTTTTCCTTTTGTTAGTCTATGTATCTTTCTCTCCTTCTTACTCTGCGGCTGGCTGTGTGACTAGATGGCTGGCCCCTGACATCCTCCTCCTCTCCTTTTCTCACCTCTTACTCTTTCTCTCTCAAGCTTAGATTTCTCCTCCTATTTATTCTCTTTGTCTGGCGTCCCTGCCTATTCCTCTCTCCCTCCTAGCTATTGGCTGTTCAGCTCTTTATTAGACCAATCAAGTGTTTTAGGAAGGCAAAGTAACACAGCTTCACAGAGTCAAACAAATGCAAGATAAAAGAATGCAACACATCTTTGCATCATTAAATAAATGTTCCACAGCATAAATAAATGTAACATATTTTTAAGGTAATAGTCCACAGCAGTGCATGTGTGTGTGTGTGTGTGTGTGTGTGTGTGTAATCCCAGCATTAAGAAAATGAAGACAGGAAGATCCCTGGAAGTTTCTGGCTAGCCATTTTATCCAAATTGGTGAGCTTCAAGTTTAGTTTAGCTTCAGTTTGGACTGGAAATAGAGGGGGAGGGGGAGGGGAAGGAAAATGGGAGGAGGGGAGGAGGTGGAAATTTTTAATATTAAAAAAATTATAAAAACCAAAAAATACTATTATTATTATTATTACTTCGGGGGCTTGATCTTTGTGAGACTCACTATGTGGTCCAGGCCAACCCTGAACCCCCAGAAGTTCCACACCCAGTTTTAACTCTTGCAAATAATAATAATTTAGGGTATTTTTCTTCCCTTTTGGCCACTTACTGTCTAAAATGTCCAGAAATAGGAACTCTATTTAATTAGCATGCCTCCACTGTCTATGTATATTTTGAAAGGAACACACTTAGACAGTTGTCTATGGAGAGTTTCTCACAGGATGCTTTTGTCATCTGCCTTCTCAACTGGAAGTCCAATGCATGCTGCTCAATTTAAAAGCAGAAAATCAGCCAGGCTTGAGGGCGCACGCCTTTAATGCAAGCACTAGGGAGGCAGAGGCAGGCAGAGCTCTGTGAGTTGGAGCCTAGCCTGGTCTACAGAGGGAGTTCCAGGGCAGCCAGGACTACAACATGAAGAAACCCTGTTTAGAAAGAAAGAAATAAAAGAAGGAAGGAAAGAAGAAAAGAAAAAAAATACCAGAAAATCAAGAGGATATAAATGTAAGTAAGCCCAGATTCCTTGCACCATAATTCAGTTCCAGATGTAGGGGTGGTGGCACACACTGTAATTCCAACAATCCACAGGTAAAGGAAGGTGATTGACAGTTCAGAGTCAGCCTGGGCTACATAGTGAGACCAATGTTTAAAAAGACAATTAAAAAGAACATGATCCAGTATCAGAGTCCACTTTGAATAGTCAGCCTGACTGAGAGGGGCATGCACTTACTGTGAGACCTTTAGACTGCCACTGAGCAGAGAGCAAGGTCATCATCACTCAATCCTAAACAGTAACCATAGTGGCCCGATGTAGAGACCTGTGTTGGGCTGAATTAAAAGGCTGTGCAGACAAAGGCGAATGAAGCAAACAGCAGAGAGCTGGCACATAGGAGGCAGTCAGGAAACATGGTTGATGCTTGGCACTGGCCCATATGCCCATGATAAGATAGCGAACGAGGAACCAATTAGTTTGAGCGCAAAATACCCACACTATACACAGAGGAGCAGAGCCACCAAGCCAAAGACAGCTTTCTTCATACTGGACCCCCTATTTCTCTTGTGTGAGAAGGATGAGAATTCAATCCACTTGGTTGCTTTGTTCCTTGAATTAGCATCTAGAGACACAGTCTCTATCAGTCAGGTTCCTCGAAGGGAGCAGAACCGATAGAAGCTCAAAGTTAGGTTGTAAACATTGGACAAAGGAATGTAGCGGTAGAAGCAAACCAACCAGTCAAGGAGACAGAAAAATGGGCTAAAACCCCTTCCTCTTCCACCTTCTTCCTCAGCTGCCACAGGAAGGTGCAGCCCACACTAGGATGGGTCTTCCCACTTTGAATAACCTGATGAGGAAAATTCCTTACAGGAGCACCCAGCGCTTGTCTTGCAGTTGTTTCCACACAGAGAAGAGCTGACGAAAAAGAGCAGTTGTCTGCCAGGCAGTGGTGGTGTAGCCAGGCACAGGTGGCGTAGCCAGGCACGGGTGGCGTACACCTTTATGTGCTGGTGGAGTATACCAGCACTCAGGAGGCAGAGGCAGGCGGCTCTCTGTGAGTTCGAAGCCAGCCTTATCTACAGAGCAAGTTCCAGGACAGGCTCCAAAAACTACGGAGAGATCCTGTCTCGAAAAACAAAACAAAATCAAAAACAAACAAAAAAGAGTGGTCATCACACAATCAATGGAAAGAGCCGCCCTGCGGATTCTCCTGCGCTCAGTGCTTCAGCCTCAGGGACCAGAGCAGCTCAGGCGGTCTTACTTCCTTTTCTCCTTTTGTTTACACTTCTCAATGGGTTAAGATGGAGGTCAGCGAGGGTCCCTATAGTACTCTTCTCTGTCTGTGGGCTCTATTTGTCCTGTAGTTGTAAGAACCATGCCAGTGATGCAGCTTTGCCGGTGAGACTTGCTCTATATGAATGAATTCATTCAGTTTAATGAGTTAAAGAATCTAAATAAATATAACAAATGCTGGAGGGGGTTTTGAAAAGAGGAACACTTATTCACTATTGGTGGGAGTGCAAGCTGTTGCAGCAGCCACTTATGGAAATCAGTGTTTAGGTTCCTCAAACAGCTGTAAGTAGATCTGTCACATGGTACAGCTATACCACTCCTGGGCATGTACTCAGATGACTCGATATCCTCTGCAGCAGAGGCCAATACTTGCTCATCATGTTCTTCGCTGCTGTATCCTCAACAGCCAGCAAAAGGAAATAGCTTAGTTGTCTGTCAGTAGATGAATGGACAATGAAAGGATGGCCATATATCCAAAAGAATTCTGTTCAGCTGTAAGGAGAAATAAAAGCATACAATTTATAGGAAAGCAAATGGAACTAGAAACTATTATACTAATGGAGGCCACGCCCACAAACACTGACAGTTCTCTCTTATGTGTGGATCTTGGCTTTCATGTGAGTCTATATGAAAGTGAAAAAGGGAAGATTCCCGAAAACCAGAAGGGGCCCCTAAGGGGAAAATTCCTTCCAATAGAACACTGCCCTCAGACTAAAACCCAATAACTATTACCCATGCTTAACTCAAAACTTAAAGATTCATGGCTCATTGGATTTGCATCTACTAACTTATGAGAGATTTTAAATTCTTGACTGCTTTGTTAAAATTCCTGGTCAAGTTTACTTCTAGATGCATTTTTCTTCTTGTTAATAATGCTACTGAAATACTATGACAATCTGTTTCTGTACATTTCTACACATTTAACTATTTACATTAAGTTTCTCTTCTATTTTTATTTTAATACTTTCATCTTTCATTAGTTCTCATTATGTTCACTTAAATCCTCTAATAAAATTCTGGTAAAAAGATTGCATATAGATACAATGTTAAAACAAAACAAAACCCCCAAACTAAGAACTGTGTTGTTTTCTGCTGCATGTCACCTTGGGTCTGAAGGACAATCTTTGTAAATTCTCCGCTCTACCAACATCTAACATCACAGTCACAGGTTCCCAGCTCCATTCCTATATGAAGAAAATACCTTTCTTTCCACCAGGTTGTGGTTGCTTTAACAACCATGCCAATGTACAGTGTGACTCAGTAATCAAAATACATTCAGACTGATTGCTTCTCCTACACTGCCATGTCCAGTGCAAGCAGCACTACACGTGAATCCCTTCTTGACCTCCCAGTCTCCATGTTCTCCCTTTAGTGTTCTTTTAAAAATTCATAGATATATATGTACACATGCACACACACACACACACATACACACACACACATACACACACACACACCACATATACATTTGTCTTAGGGTTTCTATTGCTGTTGAAGAGACACCATGACCACAGCAACTCTTATAAAGGAAAACATTTAATGGAGGTGGCGGCTCACAGTTTCAAAGGTTTAGTCCCTTGTCATCATGGCAGGGAGGATGGCGGCATGCAGGCAGACATGCTGCTGGAGAAGGACTTGCTACATTTTGGTATACAGGCAACAGGAAGTAGACTGACTCGCTGGCCATGGCTTGAACATATGTGAGACCTCAAAGCCCACCTCCACAGTGGCACACTTCCTTCAACAAGACTCTGGCAGGCTTTGCCTTTCTCCCCCATTCTCTCTGCCTTACTAAACACTGATATATTACATTCCTAAAGCTAGCCACTAAGGTCTATTTCCCCAAGGCCACTTCCACCTCCTGAGGCTGAGTACCGAGGTGGAGCAAACAAAAGCCCCCTTTGGCTCACCTAATTAACATTCCTAATTAAAATTAAACACCTCATCCTAACATGAGATTTACCATTTTACTTTTATAAACTGCCATTTGCCTATAGGCTACATCTGTCTCCCCTCTATCCAGAGGCAGGCCTTTGTCCCCCACCTGGGACAGGTATTCCTGTCCCCTTTTCTTGTTCCTTCCCCCTTTCCCTCGTCCTCTGTCTCCTAGTTTGTCTCTTATTCCCTGCTTTCTGTCCCTCTACAGCAAATAAATTTCCTTTGCGCTGAGAACTTGGTCTTGGGGATCGTGGGCCAATACTTTTCTTTCAGGTCCCCCGTCTGCCTTTACACGGATTCTACTCTTCAAACTCAGGTCACCAGGCTTGTGCCGCAAGCACCTTAACCTGTTGAGCCATCTCACGGGCCCTTTAGTGTCCATTTGCAAAACAGCAGCCGGAAGCCACAACAGGCTGTGCCCTCCGCTATCCATCACTAATTAAGACAATGCCTTACAGTCCACCTTATGGGGGCATTTTCTCAATTGAGGTTCCCTCCTTTCAGATGACTCTAGCTTATGTCAAGTTGTATAGAACTGTCCAGGACGAATGAAGTCTTATGTAGTTCACACAGTCCTAGAACTCACTGTATAAACCAAGCTGGCCACGAATGCCTAACCCTCTGGCCTGAGCCTCCAGAATTCTGGGATTACAGCTGTGAGCCACCATACCTTGCCTAAGTAGTTGTTATTATCATGAAATTTTATTTTTTTTCTTAAACAAATAATTTCTGCTTTTTTTTCCCCTGGGATTATTGTGGGGTAAAAATTGACACTATACGTGAATAAACACTTTGTAAACTGCATACCATCCTCCAGGTGCTGGGGGCTGGGAATGTGATTCTTGCAATACCCACCACCAAGCTGAACACGACTTACTGATTATAATGGGGAGTCTTACATTCAGAAAGAGGAATCACACTAGCTCAAGTGAAGAGCTGGGTCCCCTCTGAGCCATGGTCCTTCCCAGCGGCACCCAGGAGTCTGGACACTGTGCTGGGATCGATGGCTGTACTCCAAAGCCCTCCCCCCTTTCACCTGAAACCTGGCTTGCAGTGGAAACACGAGCATATGGCTGTGGGTGTAGTTTACAGCCTGCCCTGTGGGGTGACTTCCACACAGGGGCAATTATCATTTTGAAATCATTAAACTGTCTGCCGGTGGCTTATTTCCTGGGCCCCTGTCTTCCCCCAGATGCTGAAGTTCAACCTTGTAGCCTTAATGCATTCTTTCTCTCCTTTCCTACTGACCCTTTGCTTGCTGACAGCACCTGCCCAAAACAGTCCTTCACCTGGCACCATGCTCTCCAGTCCCTAGAAGATACCGCCTTCACCCACATGCTAGGGATAAAATAAGCTTGCTACTCAAAGCCAGCAGCTTTTCTCTGAAGCAGTTATCATCTACAGGCAGAAAAACAACTGTGCTGTTTCTTCTTGGATAAAGAGACACTGTCTTCCAGACAGGCTTTTAACACAGGGGGGATTGAGGTGTGATGTGAGCATTCTTTGCAGAGAAAACAGCCCTTAATTAGAGCAAGACTGAAAGAAGCCAGCTGCTGCCTTCATGAGTGTTTAAATATACCTTCCCATCAAAAGTGCTTCATTGTCTTGTTACAAGAGGAATCTGATTGCCACTACGTCTTCTACTGGCCCCCTCTCCATACAGATGGGGAGAAGAAAGGCATTTACAAGGCACCAGAATCTATTTGCTTCCTAAATATAATGCTTGCGTGTAGATATTTACAGTCTGAAAAATTCTAACAGGGAATGGCACATAAGCAGAGAGGCCAGTTTTGCTAATATTCTCTCTGAAATTGAACTTTTCAGAGGAGCACAAAGGTAAGTGATTTTCAGTGTTGTCCATGTTTTAAAAAGAGACAAGTGACATGATGGATAAATTGAGGACTGTGGACATTAATGATAATCATTTCTGAACTGGGCACAGTAAACATTAATGATGATGGAGTTCCATTTTATATTGAAAAGATTAAAATAATTCATCAACTTAAAACCACTTTCACCTCCTGTCTTGGTTCAGGTTTCTCTAGCTGTGAAGAGCCACTATGACCATGACAACTCTTATAAGGGAAAACATTTAATTGGGGTGGCTTGCTTACAGTTTCAGAGGTTCAGACCATTATCATCATGACAGGGAACATGGCAGCATGCAGGCAGATGTGGTCCCAGAGTAGTAGCTGAGAGGCCTACATCTTGCAGACAACAGAAAGTTGACTGGCACACTGGGTGGTATCCTGAGCCAAGGAAATCTCAAAGCCCACCCCCACAGTGACACACTTCCTCCAACAAGGCCATACCCACTCCAACAAAGTCACATCCCCTAATAGTGCCACTCCCTATGAGATTATGGGGGCCAATTACACTCAAACCACCACACCTCCTCTGCTAATGATAGTTTTTGTGCTGGAAACTGGGCATTATATAATAATTTATAGGGCAGCTTTTAGTTCCTAAGGTGTCTCTACAATGCATGTATAATATAATATTCCCAAGGACCCCATGAAGGAGGCAAAAGGGATAACTTCATATTTTACAGGTAAGAAAACAAGGTCAGATTCTGTCTCAGTTTTCCAAGCATGAATAAAATGTTTCCCCTCATCTGAAGTTTTTTTCTGGTTTCTGATGACCCACCCCCACCCAACCCCTCTGCAGAAGAATTACCAATTCATTCACTGAATCTGTGCTGGAGAAAGTACCAAGTTGTCATAGGAGGGGATAGGTATTGACATCAACCATGTCTTGCCCTAGGAACTTGCCCAAGGAATTCCATCTAGTGGTATATGATGTCTAAGTCTTCAACTTCCTGGGGGACCTAAAAACAAACTTCCTCTCTCCTAAACAAGTTTCAAATTTAATGAGAAATAAGTTGAAAGATCCAGGAGATGTTTCCAAAAACATCTTTTGTTAGTGATAAGGGTGATATTGGAGGATGTCACTCAGTGGGAGGGTGGATTGGTGATGTGAGATTCCCCTCTGTATGCTATGAATATGTTTTATTACCATTGGTTAATAAAGAATCTGCTTTGGCCTATAGCAGGGCAGAATATAGCTAGGTGGGAAAACTAAACTGAATACAGGGAGAAGGAAGGTGGAGTCAGAGAGATGCCATGTAGCTGCTGAAGGGGAAAGATTCTGGAAACTTACCAATAGGCCATAGCCTCATGGTGATACAGAGATTAATAGAAATGTGTTAATTTAAGATGTAAGAGCTAGCTAGGAATATGCCTGAACTATTGGCCAAACAGTGTTGTAACTAATATAGTTTCTGTGTGATTATTCAGGTCNATTAATAGAAATGTGTTAATTTAAGATGTAAGAGCTAGCTAGGAATATGCCTGAACTATTGGCCAAACAGTGTTGTAACTAATATAGTTTCTGTGTGATTATTCAGGTCTGGGAAGCCTGGAAAAGAATAAGCAGTCTCCATCTACAAATGGCATCCACTGTCTGGCATAGATCCACATAAGACCTAAAATAATCTTTAAAAAAAAAAAAAGAAAACTTCCAGACCTACAAAAATTGGAGTCAAGTGTACCTTCTTGGTGACCACATTATTTTCAGATAGGCTCTGTTTGCTGGCAGTGAGCAGAGGCACAGCTTTGTTAGGGGCTGTGGACCCCCAGACCTGAATTTCGTGTAAACAACTTGTTATGGTTACAGCTGCTCTGAGCAAAACAACTTGTTTTCCTGTGTTTGCAGCTTCTCTGAGCACAAGACCCTCAGGAGTTTCTGATGGCAGAGGAGTTGTTTCTGGTGGGTTTGGGCATGGCTATCAGTTAAGGATCTCTATATAAGATGCTCTGGAACACAATAAAGGGGGCATTCTTGGGGAATTCAAGGATGACCCATGTCTCTGTTTCTGTCTGTGTGTGTATGTGTTTAAATCTCCAGTCCCTTGCCCAGCTCACGAACTATCCAATAGTACAGGCACTAGCTACACAGCTTCTTTAAGAGCCGGCTTCCTGGTTCATGCTGTAGCATAAACAGCTCAGGCTCTTTCAGGAGAGCTTATTATAGAGCACTTACATGGAGTTTGTGAGCAGAGTGCTTCAAGTTGCTTAATGGAGACATAGACGTGCTGTGTTTCTAGAGTTGCGGTGGTGAGCATGGCTTGCAGAGGTGGCTGGCGGTCAACATATCTCTGCCATGTTGTACAGGGCAGAGCCAACAGTCAAGGCCACAGAGTTGGTCCTAGCATTTAAAAAAATCTCTCCTGGACAGAAAATGATTACAGATACACAATAAGACAGATTCAGACAACAACAATAACAGCTAAAGACCTCTGAATGGGTCACAGTATTGGATAAATGTACATGGGCTTATGAGAGAGAAGAAAGTGTACAGAAAGTCATAGATTAAAGGAATAAAAACAATAAAATAAATATTAAAATTTAATTAAATAAGAAAAGTCACATAAAGATGGAAAACATACAGAGAGTCTGGATTATGTATACTATTGTGTTTTATTTGAATTTTTTGACTGAATGAACTAAGTACAGAGAGAGATTTCATTATACGGACTACTAAGCTAAACCAATGTATATATTTTAAAGTTATCTTAACTTCAAAATTTGAGTCTAAGAATATGTTACTTTGGAAAAGAGGTTCTGCTTTTGCTTCCATAGATGATGACAACCTGTGGATTCCTTCCAGACTATTGTGGTTTGAAAAACAAGACCCCCCCATCTCCAAAAGGTCTCCATGATCCCTAAAATACTTTGCCCAATAAACAGCAATACCCAAATTCCCAAAATGATTGTTTATAAATTCTTGATTTCCTTTAAAAAGGGTTGGGTATAGATAATTAATGGTCACAGTCAATTTCTGAAAAAAAAAAGGGATATGATATAGAGATGAATACTTTGCTTTGGTATGGATCTTAGTCTACTGATACAAATTTAAGGTCAATTTTGTTACACTGTATATATGTATTTCTGTTCTTGTTTAAGGTATTGTGTTTGTGCAGCTTATTTTAAAATGTAATGTATAGTTAAGAAACACAAATTAATAGATAGCCATCTGGACTATTCAAACTTTAGTTATGTTAGTTAGATTTTTTAGGTGTATGGAGATATATTTTAGATGGATAGGTAGTCTTCAAACCTCCCAAAGACCTACAACATATGTCATTTAAAATGTTTTAAGAACTTAGACTTTTCTCAACAGTGAGACATGTCTGCTTCTGGTATCACCAATTACTTCAGAAAGGTTGATGGGTTTTGAAGAAACTTGTTATGGAATTTGCCTTCAGTGTGACAAGGCTAGCCATTTGGGCAAGAAACTGTTCTTGCCTGGACTGCTTGATGGTATGCTCTATGAACTGTATGTGCAGGACCCACAAAAAAGTAACTGCTAAGCTTTCCAAAAGATGGGATGGTTCCTCAGGTTTTCTGCTTCACAGAGGAAACTGCCAGACATTCCGCAGGACATAGAAGAAACTGTCTAATTGAATGCCAATATAGGCTAAACAGTCTTTCAAATTTCCTGCTTCATGGAAAAGTCTGCCAGATATTATGGGCCTATAGGCTGAAGTTACAAAAGAACTTTGGGTGATTGCCCAGGCGGCAATGTGTCTCTGTCAATTCTAGAATTTTGGAAGTTGCTTACAATGCACTTCTTGTTTCCTTAGGTAATATTATATCCTTCTGGGGTCTTTGATGGAGTTGAAGACAGTTATAATTTTCCTTAGTTATGATAAAAAGATAAATTAGATATAAAGCTTTAGACTCACAAAGAAGTATAGTAACTGTAATTCCTTCTTGTTACCTCTTTTGTTATATGTAATTTTACTATGTTAAAGTTGAAATCTTCCTTTTTATGTAGACAGAAAAAGGGAGATCATGTAGGATTCTGCTCTGCATGTTGTGAATATGTTTTATTACCATTGGTTAGTAAAGAAGTTGCTTTGACCTATGGCAGGGCAGAATGGAGCTAGGCAATGAAAACTAAACTGAATGCAGGGAGAAAGAAGGCAGAGTTTGAGAGATGCTATGTAGCTGCTGAAGGGGAAAGATGACAGAAGCTTACCAATAGGCCACAGCCTCATAGTGATACATAGATTAATAGAAATTGGGTTAATTTAAGATATAACAGCTAGCTAGGAATATGTCTAAGCTATTGGCCAAAAAGTGTTGTAATTAATATAGTTTCTGTGTAATTATTTGGGTCTGGGCAGCCAGGAAAAGAATGAGCAGTCTTCATTTACAGAGTGGGACTGCTGAGAGGAATACATCACACTCAGTGGGATGGCCTGGGCTAGCCTTTCCCCAAGGCCAAGGGTGATGGAAACATTGAAGGTCTGCTTCCTGCCTGGGACACCCCTAAGAAGATGAGATCTTGGCTGGGCACAGCCAGCAATGCTTTTCTCCCTTGTCTACTTGGATAGCTCATAACAGGAGTAGAGAAAATGGTCAGGAGGGGCCAGATCATCATGAAGGGAAGCTCCCCTCAGAAGGGACAAGGAGCAAGGTGTCCTTGTCACAAGACTAAACCTGCTTTGTTTCTGGGCGTCAACTCAGAACCCTAAGGTGAAACAATGCATAAGCTCCATGGGCACTAGCTGGGGTCTCTCTAACTGGGCCAGGACTCTGTGTGGGCAGCTAGTGTGTGCTATGTCTCTGCCTGTTTCCTTCTAGGGTCACAGAGGGCAGAGATCATTTTTACAGTAATGCCCAGGACAATCTGGAGCAGGCCAACACACCTTCACTGCTTATTGAATGTTTCTATAATAAACTAAGCCAACTCATGTTACAAAGGGTGCTAGAGCCCCACAGCTCTGGCTTCTGGCCCAGTAATATTTGCGTCCTCTCTTAGTTGATGTTCTATTGCTGTGAAGAGAAGCCATTACCACAGCAACTCTTATAAAAGAAAGCATTTAATTGGGGCTTGCATACATTCAGAGGTTTAGTTTGTTATCAGCATGGCCGGAAGCATGGTGGGAAGTATGGCGGCATACAGGCAGACACGGTACTGGAGAGGGAGCTGAGAGTTCTACATCCAGATATGCAGGCAGCAGGAAGAGAGAGACCCTGCGCCTGGCTTGGAATCCTATTATCCACTTTCTCCAACATGGCCACATCTCCTAATAGTGTCACCCCCCACACACACATAACTAAGCATTCAAATATATAAACCTCTGGGGGACATTTTTATTCAAAGTACTACATGTTCCAAACTGCTTTCTGGTAGCTGTTCCATGATGTCCTGTATCTCCACAGCTGCCACTCCATGAACAGCTGCCAACCCCACACACCACAACCAAAACAGGGGTGAGGAGAGCATTGATAGTAGCAACCCTCTGAAGACTTACTGTGTGGCAGCTTCCCTTGTGTGAACACTTCTTTTACCTCCGCTCTGAGCTGCCTTCTCATCTCATGGATGAGGAAATGTGAACTACAAACCTTAGGTACTTGCCTGGCCTAGCTGGCACCAACGCTGAGTCTCACTTGTGCTCTTGATTCACGAAACATGTTTAGAAGCTAATGGAGGTAGCCAAGTGTGATGGCTGGTGCTTGTAATCCTAGCACTTTGGAGGCAGGAGAATTGTAAGTTCAAGACCAGTTTGAGCTACAGGGTAAAACTCTTGTCTCACCAAAACAAAGCAACTCAAAGTCTACAGGGTGCTGTGCAGAGTGTCAGTCAGCTTTTCCCTGTTGTGACAATTGCCTGAGGCATTCTATTCACAGAAAGGAGGGCTTTCTTTTGGTTCATGTTTTCAGGTTTGGGGCTATGGTTAGTTGACTCCATTGCTTTCTGTCCTGACAGGGAGAATATGATAAAGCTGAACTGGTCATTTCACTGTGGTTGCAAGGGACCAGTTCTCAAAATCTCCCTCAAGAAAA
>LOEQ01009018.1:77920-95983 GCA_001685075.1 Bramus lutescens | reverse complement strand
CATTAAAGTATTCCTGTTACTCTTGAGCTAGCCTGGTTTCTTATCATGCTGACCTAATTCGCGACATCCTACCCTTAGGAATCAGAAAAGGGCAATGGATCCCATGGGTCTGAAGTTTATAGATGGTTCTGAGCTACTTTGTGGGTGTCTGGAATCTAACCCAAGTTTCTACCTAGACAATGCTTTTAACCACAGAACTATCTCTTCTGATCCCTAAATATGTTTTATGACTTGAGAATGCATGATGATATTTTTCTCGTTTTAGTTTATAAGAGTTAGAGTTCTTAAGTGGGGCTGGATAAAAGGCTAAGTTAGGAGAGAGGCCACAAAGAGAAGTTCAAGTGAGCTCTTAGTTATCTGACCAAGGAGACAAAACCTATGAGTTTTACCTTGTGCATAAACCAGAACGTGAGATACCAATATTCTGCAGAGAGAAGTGTGGACAGGGAGCTTTGAGTAGTTACAAGTGCCTCAAAGACCAAAAGTGCATATTTAAGACTGGGAACGAGAGGCCTTGACAACTAGATAGGGTTTATACATTCCAGAAAATGAAGAAAATTATGACATTTCACTAGATACAAAGTATTCGGGGAAAATTTTGAAACGGAAACTTGCAAGTATCAAAACTGAGAACCTAGTGAGTCTAGCGTCATACTGAGAAAAGTCAAATAAGTGAAGCGAGTTACTCCCATGGAAACGTTGACAAATGAAATAAACAGCAGTTCATATAAATGTAGGATAACAGCCCAATGACAGAACAGCTTCCGAATGTGCATTCCTTTTAGGTGTGCATGGATTATTTACCAAAGCTTACAAACTTCTGGGATATAAAACTTTTTTAATACTTCAAACAGTTGGAACTACCCAGTATATGACTTGCCGTCCAGGATCATAGGAATCCTGTCGGGGCTGGAGCAGTACCTGAAACCGGGACGAGAGGGGGTAGTGAAGAGCAGAAGTGAGACAATGGAAATTTCCAACAGATTGTCTGTTACACTGTGAGAGTATGCTTTAAGTTTAATATGACTATTTATATATTCAGAATGAAAGTTAAAGAAAAATTAAGACTTGCTGAACCACTTTCAAGAGAAACAAGAAACACACACATGTTCTTGTGTATGCACACACACACACAGAGTCCTTAAAACTAGGAAGGAATTAGCTGATGAGGCAGAGGTGGTGAAGACTCTCACTGTATAAGCCTAGTGGCCTGAATTCAACTCATGGTTTCAAAATGAAGCTTAAAGAAGAATATGGACTCCACAAAGCTGTACTCTGACCTCTACACAAATGTTGTGTGCATGTGTGCCATCACACACACACACACACATACATGCACGCACATATGCATATTCACATATGGATAATTTTAAATAGCAAAATTCATGCATAATTAAGAATGTTCTCCATTACCAGGCTGCACTAGAGAGTTAAACGGATGCTGAATAGTGCTTACTAATCCTCTCATCTTTTAAGAAGCACAAACACTCTCTCTGGCTTGGAAAATCTGAGGGGAGGAATGAAGGAGAGACTGGAGAAAGGACTATGAGCAGGGCTACAGGAAGAGTAGGCAATGGGAAAGTGTTGCAAGTACATTTTAATTAAAAATTAAAAACAAAGATAAATAGATGTGAAAATGAGAATGTTCTTTGAAAGGAAGAAAAGAAGTTAGAATGCCATTATTTCAGGATCTCAATGAAGAAAATTTTCTTCTAGGTACATTAACTATATCTAGGGCTGTTCTTTGGGGATCTGAGCCTTCCCATGAAGCCCACCACACTTTGCTCCCAAAATAACAGTACAGAATGAGTCATGAGGACACAACATGAAAAGGAAGCTGTAAATTAATGCCTATTATGCAAACAGAGAGAAATTGGTAGGAAATTCTATGGGTGGAAATGGGAAGCAGAGAAAACATTTCAACTCATATATAAATCAGGACCAAAGAATGACAGGCTATGACAAACAGATCTGATCTGTGACGTAGTGCCCACAAACAAGAGCACAGAGGCTCAGACACACCTAACACCTTAAGGAATGAGGCTAATGACTGGCTGCTTCAAACAGAGTGGACAGGAAGAGGGGGAAGTGTTGTCCTTACACAAAATTCATGGGCGCAGGTGGCAGCAGAGGGGTTTCTGTAAAGTTTTTTGATTGGGGAAGAATAATTGATGCAAAGGTACCTTACAGTAATCTGGTCGCAGGAAGATAGTGAAGGAGAAATGGCATTTGTGTTTAATGGATGTGTTCCAGAAAAAGGACGAGGACTCAGATCTGAGCACTAGGAATAGAGATAAGCAGAATGGGCAATGTTAGAATTAGAGGCATTTGACTTGAACTTGGCAGTTAAGCATGAGTGAGAGGAGAGAGCTGAAGATGATGCTGACCTTTATAGCATGGCACACGAAGTGGATGGGACCACTGCTGTGGAATGGGGAGTATCAAGGAATATGGGGATACTGTTGTACAGTGTTTAAAATCCAGGGCAAGGATGAATTCAGGAAAAGGGGATAGCATTGAGTGATAGGCCTTTTGTACTACATAACTGTACATTACTGAGAGATGGATAGAGAAGAGTGGACATATCACAAGTAATATCCTCCCAATCTTTCATCCACTATCATGACTACAGTATCACAAGAGGTTTACATTAGGGTATGTAAAGAGCTTTTTAAAGGGATAGCACGAAGATCACGTGGGGTGAGCTATGGAGAAGCCATGAGATGACCAATTGGAAGCCATGGTTTATGCTAATCTGGTTGACTGTGGACAGCTTAAATTCTACAACCCTTTGTTTTGTTATTTGAAACCGGTTTCCTTTCAATGGTGTGTGAGGCTCAGCTGATCTAGTACCATGGGGAGCAGAGTGAAAACTGCAAAATGATTTCTACATGACTTGTGTCAGTTCTAATGCGTCCATTAGTTTGAAATTAAAAATCATTGATTGAAGTTAATGTCCCAAATATTTGTAGGAAAATGGATTGAAACTCTATTGCAGGATTAATCACAGTGCATGACTTATTTTCCTCCTTCCTTTTATTTCAATTCCTCAGGGAAGCAAATCTTTCCCTTACCTAGATTAAATCTATGCGGCTACAAATGTAACATACCACACAATACACATTATAAAAACAAACCCTGAGACATTTGTCAGGGGCAAGATAAAAGAATCTGAAAAATGGACGACATCAAGCGTTTTTACTTAATGCAAGATACTCCCATTATTTCTTTTCCCTTTAATAAAGTTCACACTTAGTTGCTCTCTTGAAAACCAATTGTTTCAGAAGCACCCTCTCTTCATCTTTAATATGGCTCTTGGCTGAAGCTCTCATTTTTATCCAGGCAGCATTATCACGTATTGTACAAAATCGAGCATTAGAGATTAATTACATAGTAAGAACATTGGATGGCTCTGGAGTCTCTTTGGGTAGTAGTGAAGGCTACCCACCGGGAATCTGAAAGCTTGGTGAATTTAATTAAAACATAGCTGTTTCATTGGCTCTACTATGCAAGTAGTGACTCTGAGTTCTGTGGAAGAAAAAGAATAATCCAGAGAAATACTCGAATTTAAAGGAATGAGATACTTAAAGGTGAGGGGTAGACCATGGCAGGACGCAGAGCAGAACACACTAATAGAAACCACTGCCTCCTCCCGTTTCACCAAGTCCTTTCCGAGCACTTGAGTCAGAGAAACTCTCAAGTGCCACCCCCTTTCCTCCCTGCTGTCTGTAGATCAGAAAACCTGAGTGGGGTTAAAGTAGGTGCTAGTCTACACCAGGGAGATTACCTATAATTCAACTCTCCCAAATAACTGATGAGCCTTCTATCGTTACTTCCCCAATACTGAATAAACTTGAATATGCACAAAGTCAACTTCATCATTACAACTCCAATCAGGAGCCCAGACACAGCTTACAAACTTTGCTGTGTATATCTTCAATAAATGCTAAAGTAGTTTTGATTTCTGTTGGTACAAATTCTTTGAACACTTAATTATTTTTCAGTCCCGTAATTCATAGTAAGTGGCCATTCTATGCCCTGAAACTGGAAACCAAACATTTTATAAGATAACTTCTACAAAGACAGCAAGAGGTTAATGCACTTGGAGGTCATGTGGAATAGCAGCAATAAAAAATTACATGATTAAAAAAAAATCAAGCATCCGTCCCATGCTACTCTTTGCTGGAGGCCATGCAGATAACTTTCCCAGTCTCACAACATACTTCAGAGATTGTGCTTCTGTACTGTGGTATAGACAAAAGACATTCAGCAGGAGACATGAGCAGTTTGGGTCCTAGCTTGGTTCCTCTGGGGTTTGTTCCATCTCAGTTCCTTTACCTATGAAATGATGTTGGCTGTAGGCCAAACTGATGATTAAATGAATGAGTCAATGTGAGGGCCCAACGAATGCTGCACAGTGGAAATTCAAGGGTGTTTGTTTCATTTTGGTCTGGGGAAAGAGGATGGTCTCAGGATTCTTTGCCAATCATTCTCAAAAGTGGGGTTATCCTCTCTCTACTACTGCTTAATTCATCTTATAACACAGAATTTGGTTCTATCTAGTGTAAAATGTTTTTTATGGAAGACAAGTTTGCTCAGTGCTACATGAATCACAGTTGATTTTCTCTTAGTTGGTGTGTCTGGATGCTGAGGTTACAGGCCCACTCTGTGTTTGAACATCTTTTTGTTCTAATTATTTTTGGCACTTATAAGAAAAATGAAGACAGTAAGAGGAAATAACATTGAGCTGGTCCCCACCATGAGTTTGTTGTTTTGCCATAACTGCCTTTGCTTGCCATATTTTTGTCCTTTGCCTTTGTAGTTACTATGCTCAAGTATCGTAGATTTATGCAGCCTTACTTTGTACTCTGTCCATGAATTTAAGGAAGGGGTGTCTGGGGCATGGAGAGATAGCGAATTGTCAACAGCACCATGGGCTCTTACAGAGGACTCTGATTTAATTCCCAGCACCTACATGGAGGCTCAGAACCAACTATAAGTCAAGTCCCATAGGATCCAATGCCCTCTTCTGGCCTCTGTGTGCACTGCATGCATGTAATGCACAGACATACAGGTAGGTAAAATAATCAAACATGTCAAATGAAGTGTGGGGGGGTTGTTAAAATGAGGAGGTGGAGATCTGAAAGACCCTCCTTTTATATGAGCCGGGAATAGTCTAGGGAACTAGATGAGGCTGTGGACAGGGTTTAAAGGGGGGCATTAAGGTCAGCACATTCTAGTTGTTAATAATGCTGTCCACATCCTTGTCAAAACTAATAGACTGCCTCGGAATTATCCACAAGTCTTCAATCTCCATCCTGTGTATTTCATTTTCATCACTTTCCTTGATGATATTTACTCTTTGGGGATTACTTCAAATTTATGTTTATCTCAAAAGTCGGTTGAGTTTTCTGGGATCTTGTTGTGTGTTTATTTTTGTGTTTAGAATAACTGAGTCAACCTTGAATGCCATAATCTCTTATTAATTTGAGGTGTGATGTATTTAGGCCACAGGGAAGTTAAGGTTTGCAGGTTTCACCAAATATAAAATTAAATTCACATGGATCATCTTTATATATAACATTGTGTTTGCAGCAAAATGTGAAAAGGAGATACTTCCAAAATCACATATGATAAAACTTAGAAATGATGCAGACAAGACAGTCACCAAATCTGTAATACTACTATGATTTTCCATTTATTTGCAGCAGTATTCAAAAATACATAATTTAAAAGTTTAAATTGCATGATTATACTAAAAATAAGGTAATAAACAGCTAACAAATAGTGATATTACTGACATATAAAATACAAAAGTGTAAGAGGAAATTTACAACCAGACTAAGTGATAAAAATTATTTTAAAATTAAATTTAAGATGAATATAAAGTGCTGGGAGCATTAGAACCTATGAGCTTGAACCTATGAGCTTGTGAAAATGCTGCATAGTAAGTCCTCCTGGTTGGCCAGCAAGACAGGGAAAGCCAAGGCTTTGTAGGTTATGAAATAAGATTAGAAGGAATTGTTGAACAATGCTCAGGGCTAAGCCTTGTAACAAATAGTAGCCTTGGAGGGAGAAGACAGAGGCATTCTTACAACAAGAGTTCTAGCATAGCTGACTGGATCAATGCCATTCCAGTGCTGTCAAAAGGTCAATGCTTTGGGGTTCGAACTCGGGATCTTCACCATGGATAAATATTTGTTGTAACAAACAAAAATAGAAATGGTCAAAAATGCCTTTAGTGGTCAAAGAAATGTAAACTTACTCTACTCTAAGGGTCTGATTCACCCCAGTCAGGATGACTATCATCGTGAAAAAGCATGAAAACAAAGCCCCGTGGAGATATGAGATAGAGGAATACTTACCCATTGTTAGTGGGGATGCAAGTTGGTGCAGACATTGTGCAACTCAGTGAAGATAATTCTACATCAACTAAACAGAAAATGTCTATAGGATCGTGCTACACTTTTCCTGGGCATACACCCAAAGGATTCCATACCCAATGAAAGAAATTCGTGCACATCAAGATATATCATTGCTCTTTTCACACTAGCAAGGCTTTGCTAGTGTGAAAATGTGGCACCTGTACAAAATGGGACTTTACCAGTTATAAGTAAATGTGAAATTTTCAGGAAACTATGTGGAACTGGAAATGATATTGATGAAAGCAACTTAGGCTCACAAAAGTCAACCCTATATGATCTCTTTAATATGCAGATTCTAAACCTTAATATTTGTGTATATATGAATATTAATGTTAGAGGGGCCATGAAATGAGAAAGAGACTCATGAGAAGGGAAGAAGGCTTTAATAGAAAATGTGGGTAAGGGTAGAGATACATGTGCTATTAAAGTGGAAGGGAATTACTAGGGGTTGAAGGGTGTAAGTGGGAATGGGGGAGATAAACTAACACCGTTGATGTAAGAAAATGCCACAGTGAAACATGATATATTGTAAAGTAAAAAAACAAACTTAATTTAATTTACATTTCTAAACTGGGATAGGGAGATTTCCCAGTGTTTAACCACTGCCGCATAAGTCTGAGAAGCAGAGTTCAGATCCCTGGCACTGACAGAAATGCCATGAGGGCATGACGACCAGCCTGAGATTTCAGCATTCTGAAGGCAGAGACACGGGATCCTGGAAGCAGGCTGAATGACTCTATCTCCATGAATTAAGTGGAAAGTGACCCAGGAAGACTCCAGAGGGAAACCTTGAGTCTCTAATTGCAAGCACACACCCATGCAAGTGCATCCTCACGTATGCCAACAGGCATGCACACAAGAAGAAACAACACACACATATAAACACACACAAATGCCAAGGAACACTCACACAAGAGAAGAGATGTAAAGTATGCATAAAGAGAGAAGAAGAAAAACCAGTAAAATTCTTTCTACAAGCCAAATCCCCGAATATGAAAACAGCTAATGCCACCTTGAATGCCTTCATTGCTCTCTCCACTTCAGTCCACAGCCTGGTCTGCTTCTAGCACCTGCTTTTTTGTTGTTGTTTGTCTTTTTTCTGTGGCCAGCAAAATGTACCAAGCCTGCTATCATGGCTTATTAATGAAATAGAGAATCATTACCCTCTGGGAATAGTGTCAAAGGAAATTAGTTTATAGATCTTACTGGACCTTCAGATAGGATCTTTCTGATCAGTCTATTCTATACCATGTCTCAGAGTTTCTCTAATGGTCTAACTTCCGTATAAGGATGAGCTAATTAGTGACACATCCTTTCTCCCCAGAGACGCTTTACTGTCCTTCTATGGGAATCATCACCTTCCAGATACACTAATCACACTCAAAATCCTTGCTCATGGTCTGTTAGTAAATAATTAAGTCTAGGGCTGGAGAGATGGCTCAGTGGTTAAGAGCACTGGCTGCTCTTCCAGAGGTTCTGAGTTCAATTCCCAGCAACCACATGATGGCTCACAACCATCTGTATTGAGATCTGGTGCCCTCTTCTGGCCTGCAGGTATACGTACAGACAGAACACTGTATACATAATAAACAAATAAATCTTTAAAAAATTAAGTCTAATATCAAGAAAGTCAGATGTGAGAAATAAACCAAAATTTTTTATCATCTCAGGGAGAAATAGTCCAAGGGACCATGCTGGCAAAGTTTTAATAAGAATATGTTTATTGTCCAAATACAGATGAAGGTCATGTTTTATGAAAGAAAAGCAAGAGATAATGCAAGAACAATAGGGAGAATGAAGCAAGACTGAGAAGATAGGAAACAAATCCAATGCTTCACTGATTGAATATGAAGGAGGAGTGGATTGAGGAGATGAAGGAGGGAAATCTGCAGATGGGATATTAAATAAATAAATAAAAATTTTAAAGTAAAATAAAATTCATTTATATATGAAAGAAAGAATACTGGCATGGATACATATACCAGTAAAAAATAAAATTCATAATCCCAAGAGATATAAAAAAAAAAGTTAACACTGGACAAGCTTGAAGGGGAGATGATCAAATGTATTTAAAAGAAACTTATCTAGAATATAATGTGAAAGAGGAAATGGGCAGTGTGTGAGGGGGAATTCTGGGACCCCTGGAATGTGGAGTGCACAATCCCATCAGCATGCTAGAGTTGTGAGATAATGACCAAACTGCGTAGAAAAAAAAATAAAACATTTGAAGAAACAGGAATGTTAATACTGTTCTGAGATCAAAGCAGCTGAAAGTATGAAGTAGGACAAATGCAAATGTTTGAATAAAAATAAACAGACAATGCTTATTTCATTGGCAGACTCTCAAGGAAAGAATCATAGAAGCTTCCAGACAGAAGGACTGATGATATGCAAAGGAAAAGGCACTTGAGTGATGGCAAACCACTCATCAGAGATAATAGATACCAGATGACAATTAGAAACAGCAAAATCCTGAGAATGCTAATTATGACCTCAGATGCTACGAAGTAAAGGCATGCAAGGCCATGGTTGTACAACACCAGCAAAAAAAAAATGCTATAGGAATAGTTCGTGGGCATAAATTTATATAAAAGTCATTGGTAATTGTGTTTCCTCAAAAGCCTTACTCTGTGAAAGGACTTGAGCCAGACCAGATATATCACAAGGAGAAAAACTGCCTCTTCACACTTGAAAACTCTGTGATGTTTAAAAAATAAGGGTGGAGAGTGTGGCAAGGAATAGCCATATCTATTCCATAGCCTTGGGTTGGGAAACAACCCTTAGAAAGAGGCTTTGGGGAGAACAGCTAGATTCTATCTTCTGCCAAACCAATTCAGCTAAGTTAGCTAACTGCAAAACAAACACAACGAAAATGAAGCAGCCACGAAGACCAACCTTGACGTTCACGATTCTCTCCCATCAAACACTGGAATGTGGAGAGGATCTGGGAAGAGTTGGGGAGGGGGAAAATGATCAGATTGTATGGTATGAAGAAAATCTTTCAATAAAGAATTATGAAAATGCAAAAAAAAACTAAGAAAGTTGCCATTTATATAGCCCAACTGAACGGGACAAGCCATATATTCTGACTTACATTCCTACTGATAGCCATCTAAATATACTGACAGTTACATCGTTCTTTTCAATGCATTGATAATTTAGTTAGACTCTCAGAGATCAAAAGTGAATAAAATGTGAGCACAGAGAGGAACAGAGCAGAGAAACCAACCTGATAATGTGGGATTGTTAAGTTTGGAACACTGAGCTTCGGTTCCCTTGTCTTCAGGGTACCAACAGGACAAAACAAAGATTGCCACAGGTTTCAGTGCCATAAACGACATCTCTCTCCCAGAGGTTAGAGGCCACACCAGCCTTCAGTTCCAATGCAAAGGTTAACAGGAGACAGGCAATGAGGAAGTAGAGAATGGATGCTGAAGGCATCATTTCAGAACTCAAACTTTGACTTTTACCTTGTTAGTGTTCCAGTAGTGGTGAAAACATGTTCTGAGTTTATGTAATACGACTAGATCTTGTGTCAAAGAAATCAGGCTAAGTTCCAAAAACCTGGGAAGTCCCAAATCTCTGGCTGTATCACCCGGGACGTTTACTACATTCATCCAATGTAGTAATGATAAATTCGGTCTAGATATCCTTCAACCTAAAGCCCAAATTAAACATTTGGGAGGCTGATGCAGAGGGTTTTCATAAATCTAAGGCCAGACTGGGTTACTAAGTGAGCTACAGGTGAGTTGGCCCTACACAAAGAGACCTTATAATAAAAATCCACACACAAACTAAATTCAGTTAAAATACAAATTTCCTAAAACTTTAAGAAGATACAATTTTGAGGATAAAATTGGGTAGTATACACAAGTCATATATTTTTTATATGTACATTTTCCAAAGGAAAATGTGATCATTCCTGTAATTATAGGTTCTACGCCTGTATTTTTAATAGCTTCTGTCATTACCCATTTCCTAGTTCATGTGTCCTCATTAAGTACTGTGGTTGGTGGGGCTTTTAAAAATTACTTTATTTATTTAGTTAGGTAGTTTGTGTGTGTGTGTGTGTGTGTGTGTGTGTGTGTATGTGCATGCATCTATACAATGAGTTTTTCTATATGGATAAATTTTTCTGTGATACAATAGAATGTATTACCAGACAGACATATAATGAAGGTTCAGCTTCATGTGGTGACTTATGCTTATGAGTTCAAAGCCAGCCATGAGACACTGCAAAGCACGTAAGTAAGCAAAAGAGGGAGGGAGGAGAAAACAGGGAGGAAGGAAAGACAGAAAAAGAAAAGAATTAAGAAGTTTAAAAGCTAATTAAGGTAATTCAGCTTATAAGGCATTAAATAAAAATAAAAGGATGACAATTTCACCATTGTGTCAAATTGATAAACCTTGATATTTATAATTTTTAAAAATTTAGCGGATCATCTCTTCAAAGCTAAATGGTTCCCTTTGCACTTGAATAGAGAGGAGCTCCTCCACGACTGTGTGATGTTACTCTTCAACAATGAAAAAAATATAAACTTTATCGGTATCCACAAAGTACAAAGCTGGTATGGTCACAGATAAACTAATCTTCAACCCAGTAACTGAAGAGGAATCCACAGGTGATTCATTAAAATTTAAAGCTGTAGAGCAAATTTCTGGGATATGAGATCAATTTCATTTCTGTATCTGAATGCAAGGAATTAAAATTGAAATTTACAAACTGGAAAAATATTTGATTACATCACAATATAAGGTATTAATGACCAAAATATTGTCAAATTTGGGCAAACCTTCTATGAAGAGAACACAAGCTTTATTGAAGAAAGTCTACACATGGAGAGAGATACTGCTTTCTAAGATTACAGCACCTAATGTCCAGAAAGTATCAGTTCTCACTACACTAGAAACAGACAAAAGTTTCTTTAGGATGTACATATAGGAATGTACTTATCAGCCAGAGGTGAGATTCATTTTCAACTCTAGTAGGCAGTGTCAAATTGCTTTTGAAAATGATTGTATCCATTTATATTTATGCCAGCCATATATAGACATTTATTTTTTAACCACATCCATTCTTTTCTCATACTGCAGGAATATTTGAACGAAGATTACATTTGTAACTTGTGTAGGTCTAGTTGTCTGTGAATGTGTTTTCAGGACTCCTTTTCTGTCATAGCAGAGGGTTTCCTCAGGTTCCTGTGGATTTTCATCAGATCAACATTGTCTTAGTGCCTTATTAGAATTCTTTCTATGTTCTGTTCATTTGATTATTAATGAGCTATAAACATTTTCCCTGTCTCTTTCCTGTGACTGTTATGATTTAATGATATCCCTTATAATTTTGGGGGGAAACTCAGTCCCACTGCCAGTGTGAGGAGGAAGGAACTTGAAAGTGATGATGCTCCCTCCCCTTTACTTTGGATGCCCTACCCTTCTGAGCTGTAAAAATCACTTTGCGGTTATTTACACATCACCTACCTTTTGGCATTCTGTTGATTAGGCCACAATCAAATGAGACAATGGCATGAGGAACTGAGGGTCTAGAGCTCTATTGTTTCTCTTATTGTCTTTTCTGTTTGGCTTATCACTTCCTTTAAACCTTGCTCAAGAAATAATTTCCTTACCCAGATGACAGAAGTATGTTCTTTCTTATTGTTCCCTATAAATTTTTACAATATAAGTTGTAAGAGTTTATAAGAAGCCTGAGATACTAGGCCAATCCGTTTATAACTAATGTAGACCTCTGTGATTTCTTTGGGACTTAACGATTGCGGGATCCAGGCAGGACAGAAAACTCAGACAACAAGAAAACATAAAGACTAAAAGTTGCATACATGACATTTTAAAAGTTACTTTTATAAAAATACTGTAAAATTTCTGGGTGGTGGTGGCACTTGCCTTTAATCCCAGCACTTGGGAGGTAGAGGCTGGCAGATCTCTATAAGTTGGAGGCTAGCCTGATCTATGAGAGCTAACTACTTCCAGGACAGCTAGGACTGTTACAGAGAAACCCTATCTCAAAAAAAAAAAAACTGTAAAAATATTAACAAACTATGCAAAGCTGTTTGCAAAATAAAGAACATATAAAAAGATTGATATTACTAATATTTATGGAAATTTGAAACATTGAGAGTAAAATATTACAGTCAAATGTTCCCCCAAAGAATAAACAAAATAGTTAATCTTTGTTTACATGGCAGTTGAAGCAATTTTATTTGATTTTAACTTGCCCTATTTTGAGAATGATGAACTATATTTTCATATACCATTCCACTTAATATCTACTTTTAAAAATACAAAAACCTTTTAGTAGAAAATACTGGGAAAACAAGTTTGGTAGTAGGTATGTCAATTGCCATTATGGAGAGAAATTTGCTAGTATCTACCCAAATTAGTTTTGTCCCTGAATTATCATTTTAGAAATTTACCCTAAAGATACATACTCATAACAAATAATTTAACAGCAATTAAAATGGACAAACTAATGACTGAATAATAATTTTATCATCTTTTAATTGGGGTACCATGCAGCTGTATAGTAGAAAAAGTAATCCATATGTTACCCTACTTAAAGAACTTAAAATAAAAATAAGAAAGATATGAACTAATAGGTAAATGAATAAAATATGCCTTATTTACTCATATGTGCCAAAATGGTGAAGGAAACTTCAAGTAATAGGTTGGAATCCCTATATGTGGTTAGTGGAGGTAGGTGGTTTTGAAGTGGAAGAAATGGATTAAAGACAAAAAATGCCATTTTTCCCAGTGTATGTTTACTTGACTTTAAGAACTATGCTAAAAATGCAATCAGCATGATGTATAACTTGAAAGAGTTGGGGGAAATCCCTAAAATGTACTATAAACAGAACAAAATGGATCAAACTCGATTTCAGATGAATAGTCTAACCACAGTAAAACTGAGAGGGTGTCTAACCCGAGCATTTTTGCAACGGCAGTTGAATTAAATACCCTTGGTTAAATACAAAAAGAAATGTAAACAATTTGAACTCTGGAGTTTTCCTTTTCCCCTGCCGAGGTATGAGTAAGCAAATTTGAAATTGCATTTTATGTAATCTAGGATTTAGAGAAATAAGTAAATATATTAGGGATAATGAAAGACAGATATTCCACTCACTAAAAGGAAATTACATGTATGGAAAAAGATGCTGGTAGGAATGCTGGGGAAATGGATTGAAACTGAGCTAGAATAAGCTCTGGCTTATGTATGTGTGTGTGCATAAAATTTGTATGCAGGTATATATGAAATATATGTGAAACATATGTATCTAAATACACAAGACCATGTATATATTTACATCCACTTGCACATGCCTATAGCAATTTCTCTATTACATTTCATCTGCTTGCTCACATTTATCACATATATGTAGATTGATGTAGAAATTGAGATGTATGTATGTAAATGTGCACACATACAGTGATAGGTATGTCAATATGTCTTGGGTTTGTATGAGTGTATATGCACTCATATACATGTTTACTCGTTCCATAGACTAAGAGACCTAGCCGCAGTTAATAGCAATAACTACACTTTGTACTTACATGTTACTTCCTAAGCATCCTTTTCCATGGAAGAAAGAGAAGCCTCTAAAGCAAATGGCCAATTCTAACACTGAGAACATAAAAGGGAGCCTTAATTGCATGCCTTCTGTAAGATTAAGAGATTCTCAAATACAAGAGGAGTATATCCTAAAGATATATCGGTGATACAGTTGAAGCACACGGGGCTTTACTATTTCAAAATGGTTTAGCAACACAAGCTTTATATTTCAATTTTATATTTAATATATTCCTGCTGCAACCTTTCTGTATGTTACCTGTCAAATCTTGGCATGGGTCTGAGATTGGCCAAAGGTCAAAATAAACTGATGTGGCTGACCTGGTAGAAACAATCTTATTGCTGAAAAAAAAATCAGAGCTTTCCTTCTAGGATTGAGGGTTAGAGAAGACCCAGGAAATCATACTGCATCCTTGTCGAGAAGACCTCCTGTGTCTGGAAACCAAGTGAATCTTTGGAGGCTTGGTTTCAAGACAGATAGCATGCTTCCCCAATTCCTAGCATTCCTCAGTGACTGCAATAACTTTATTGCCCAAGTCCTTACCTTGCCATGTATGCACCTTAAGGAAGTGATCATATTTATGCTTTATATCAGTGGGTCACGTCAGGCCATATCATGCATGAGGAAAGCATGCAGAAACCAAAAAGAGACCACCTTTCATATTTGTAGTTTTACAAAGGGTCTGATTTGTCACCTCCTGATACTGAATGCCAAGACGGGTGAAGAATAAGAGAGAGGGCACAGAAAGTAATTTAGAGGCCATGTGTTTGAGCACATCATATATCTCATATTCAAATTCATAGCACAACAAATAGAATCACGATTTTCTAATAAGGAAAGCCTATAGCAAATGCCATGCTAGCAACAACAATTGTGTGACCTCAAACAAGTCATGTGACTTCCTTCAAGCCCAATATTTTTATCCGAAAAGATATTTAATAAAATTCTCTCATGCTCTCAAAGTGACAAGCTGATTAGGTGCTGAAAGGGAAAGTCAATTTTCTCTTACACTTTCTCTATTGCATCCCAATAATATTATGAAGATACAAGTTTTGGAGAGAGGCTTTTGAAAAATATCTATAAACAGAAGATTTAAATACTAAACCTTTCCCTGACTTTTCAAATATTCGAGTTTTATCTTTTTATCTAGTCTTACTTTCCCCCAAATCGTTCTTTCACTCATGATGTAACTAATATGAGAATATACCACAAACCTTGTTCTTGGCAATTATAACACATCCTATATTCTTGAAACAGAATTGAGGAAAGGTGGACTTTAACATTACACAAGCCCCACTATTTATGTTGCTCTACCAGTTAAGAAATTCCAATATATCTGAGCCTTCCAGTCCTAGAACTCTTTACCATGAGGCCAGGAGCAGCAGAAAAACAATGAAGATACAAAATATCATTTATAGTCAGATCCCCAATTTGTTTATTATAGAAACTTTAATGATGGGTTTGCACAAAGATAATGTAACCTCCATCCTTATGATAATAAGATTATTTCTCAGAGCCAGACTAATAAGTTAATACCATCATTATTTCCCTGTGTGCAACATTAGATTAAAGCGTCTTTATCTTCCAATTAACCTGCAATTATGGGCCTTAATATCTGACATTCTCCTGGATTTGGGTTAATCCATACAATGCCAATATTTAAAGATAAGGTCCCCAGGTCAATCAGCTAGAAACCATTCCCAGAAGCTAATGCTAATCAAATTTGTTCGTTCAATTCAGGGAGTATATTGCTATGATAAGTTTTCGAATAGATGTTTGACACTGAAGAATGCTCTTTATATTAGAATTTAAATCACCTTTGTTCAGTACTAACAAAGGTTGTTTAAATATTCTTGGGGATGACCTGATTAAGGTGTTTAATCAGAAATAATTGAAATATTAGCCCTTTATAGAGGTTCAAGTACATGTTTCTCAACTCTCAATGTGGTCCTGATTAAAATCTAGCACAAGGGATGGGTAAAATTATAATGTTGGCTGAGGAAGAAGCCTTAAGCACATGTTCATAAGGCAAGTAGATTTTTACAAGCCAACATGTAAATTTCGTGAGGTAATTTTATTGCATTCTGTCCCAAACTTAAGTAGATTGACATAATTGCCTCCCTAATATTATTTCTTAATTCATATTTTAAACTCTTGTTTGATGTTGGGAGATGTAAAAATTAGGTCAGATTAAATGTAGCTTAAATTTGAACTCAAGGCTGTTTAATCTTTATTTTTGCCCTGAAAGATATCCAGATACCTCCCACTCCCTACTCCAATGACTTCCTAACTAAAATAAAGTTCATTTATATTTCATTTATTTAAGTATTCTGTAATAAAATCTGTGATAAAGAATACATATGCACTCATGCACACACAAACTCAGACATATACACATGCACACGTGTACACTCACACACATGCACACGGACACGAACTTATATGCAGACACCTTGCCTCAATACTCTAAGTTCATCTTTTATACTATCAATTCTTGTTCAAGATAGTCATTGGAATATTTAAACAGAAAACAGCTGAGTTATTTCTCTCACCTAATAAAAACATTCCACAAAGTTATCATTTCTTCTAAAACACTTTGAGGCTGGAGCTTTTGATTAAATTATCTTTTTTATTGAACCAAAAGCAGTTTTTATACAATACATTCTGATTACACTTTTCCCCTCCCAAAACTCCTTTCATCTCCACCTTCTCATCTACCCAACTTCATGCCCTTTATCTCTACATATAAAAAAATAAACTAAACAACCACCCCCAACAAAACAGAAACCAAACACACAAGCAAAAGTCCTGAAGTGTGGTTAATGTACTCCATGAATCTTGACAGAGAGAAAGAGGAGATAGACTAGAACTCATTGGTAAAAGACCGAACTCTCTAAACAAGACAATAATAACAGGCACTAAGACTAACCATCAATAAATAGGACTTGGTGGAGCTGAAAACTTCTGCACACTAAGTTATTTTTCATTAAGTTTTATTTTATAATCCATCTTCATTTATAAAATACCAAACACTGGTAAATATATGGTATAAAAATGATGTTCTGTTGTATGTTTGAATAGCCTTGGTGGCCTGAGGCTTCAGAATTTATTAAGGAAAGATTGCAAATATGAATATTATATTAACCAAAAATTTTTCTTATATAGTTAGCATGTTCTTTTATTGATCTTAACATTATATAATCATACAAAGCTATATTGGGATATAGATCACTATAAAATTATTATACTACTCAAAAAATGCTTATAACATCTATTTATACAAATTGTGATACTGTCCCTTAGAAGAGAGCTTTTCACCTACATGCGAATTAAATTTCCCCTAGGTGACTCTCAGTAGCAACTGTCACTGTGACTATCATATCCAACTTTCCACTAAGCCTGTTCTCTACACAGGAATGTTCTGGCTTCCCACTGTCTCCATTGTAGATTCATGATCAAACCTGCTCCAACAAAGCTGTGAGCATGCACCTGAAAGGGAAGTTCTAACCTGACATCCTAGGAAAGCTAAACATGGCTGTGTGCGTTAAACACTCAAGACCAGGCTCACAATATTTCACTTCCAGATAGAATAAAAGCTTATCTTGCCTTTTAAAGCTATTTACTATGCAAGCATTCATCTCCGTGCCAGGCAACCCCTCTGCTAGTTTATGTGTTAAAAATCTTGGAATAAGGGTGAATGCCATATCATCAGGAAAAACAAATCTCATAAAAACAATCTTGTAAATGAGCTGTAGCTTTAAAAACATGCCATTGACTCTTCCAAAAGAAGGGCTTGCCCAAGATCAGAGGCCTATTAAAACCCAGAAATGCTAACATCTGGGGTTGTGTTGCATGAAGGCAAAGACGGAGATATATTGGTACCATATGGGAAGGAATCTAATTCCAAAATCCAGCTTTGCTGGTATGTACCCCAAAGAAGTTGCCAGGTTTCTAGAACAAATAGAGTCAAAGATAAATGGTTTTAAAGAGCCATAAGAACGGCAGCATATGATCAAACCAGACTCTCTGAATGTGGCTGACAATGAGGGCTGAAT